>KQ085939.1:0-37181 GCA_001020605.1 Schizopora paradoxa
CGAGTTCGCCGAGCGGGATCTGAGGTGCCGAGTCCCACGAAACGCGTCCTGATTGGGAAATTGTTCCCCAACCGGGGTGCCAAATAGAATTACCCCATGTGACATGGCCTGCCATTGGTGACCCATAAACACGACATACATGGCATTGACTGTCAAACACACAGTTGAGATCCCTCAGTTACTCACAGTAGAATCGCTAGAATGAGAAGAACACATTCCTGTTCAAGTGTTTCAGTATTTGAAATTTTGCCAAAATCCATACTTTATATCGATAGTATGATAGATTTTACATGGAACTTCGAAACTTGACGCTTACCTATACCGATGTTGTCTTTTTTTGTAACATCATCACCTACGATTGTTACCAGGACGAAAATATATTGTTACAACATTGCTGTAATCGAATACTAGTATTATAATAATCTCGTGATGCACGCTTGTTTTGATGCATAGCAAATTAAACAATCAATGACGACATCGCTTAATTAATGACGTCAGAAGCTGCTGGTTTCACTTCGTGCTTCAGATAAACTTTCAAAAAAAAAAGCACTGCTCCCTGCTATCCAGACTCCTACACAGCGGGCAAGGCCCTATCGAAACCTGGTAACTATTAGCTAAAGGTAAGTCTAAGTATTGTTCGTGGGTACTTTACCCGTTAGATGCTACGAGGACTTTCTGGTTTTGAGATAACTATACGCAAACTGAATTGACTTCAGTATAGTTATCTCACAACAAGAAAGACACTTTACCGTGAATCGGTGAGATTACCCACGAACAATATTTAAATCAATTTTGAGCGAATAGTTAGCTGATATCAATGTGCCCTTGCCCGCTGTGCTACCTTGTCCCCGGTGAAGCTTGGACTCCGAAAAACGATTTCTGAGCCATTTATAAATAGATCTCCTGTTTATGTAATCTACAGTTAGCGAAATCTTATTTCGGAGTCGCTTCACCGGGGACTGGCAAATTTGGCCCGCTTATAGGCTCGAGACCAGCCTTCGCTACTTCACGTGAGATGTCGCGGAGCGACTGAGCGTAGCGAAGGCTGGTATTAGAAGAAGGTTTCTAATACGCTGTTCAAAAGACCCTGAGAGAAGCCTTGCCGAGCACTTGCCGAAGGACAGAATTGAAATCAGGCTGATGCTGCCTCGTCCAGCATCCTTCTTGCAGAGCTATCGTCGTCGACGACTTGTAGATTTTTGCCACAAGAATATCATCTCGAGGAGATATGATAGCTTTCGCTGTAACTAGTCTCGAAGAAAAATTGAGCAAACGTCCGAGTGTACCACTGTTTGCAAGTTTTGTACTTGTTGCGGTCGTTACCATCTTCCGATATATCACCTTTGTCTCATAACAGGTATCATTCGAGAGCTCTGAGATTTTTATGCCAATCTGTACGCTGTACCGGTATTTGAAGGCAAAAGGAATTGATTGCACGGGAACATATTTCAACGAACGGTGTTCGACGCAGTGCGATGCGCGAAAGCGTGAACTCCCGAATTGGGCCACCGGCAAGAGCTCGGCATGGCTTCTTTCAGGGTCCATTGAACAGACTATGAAAAACCTTCTTCTAATACCAGGCTTCGCTTCGCTCAGTCGCTCCGCGACATCACATGAAGAAGCAAGCCTGGTCACGAGGCTAGCCCGCTTAGCGTTTTCGGAGAACACCGAAATCGCGCTGAAAGCGTCGCACGTGAGGTGGACGCGTCTCGCTTGGAATTTCAAAGCCCGCTCATTTGTCTGCACAACAACCTTGGCCCACCAACAAAGCAGAACTACCTCCCAGATGGCGCCACCATCCACAGTACCGACGCTAGCTCAAATCCGAGATGCAACCAAGGCGAAACTTGGGAAACGGCCTTGCCTTCTGCAAATGAAGGTCTGTCAAGCTTTCCTTCGAGGTGACAAGAATATCATTTGCACAGCGGCGACGGGGTTTGGGAAGACACTCACCTTCTTCATGCCCCTACTCTTCTCATCGGACAGTATTATCATCATTGTCACGGCATTAAACATTCTTGGGATTCAAAATGTTCGACAACTGGCATCCGCTGGGATCAGCGGTGTTTCTGTCTGTGCGAAGACCGCAAGCCCGGAAGTCTTTAAGGTGCGTTGTAAATGCTTAGATCTCGGCTTTTCTGATAATTCTGCATAGGATATTCAAGCAGGAAAGCATCGGTTAGTGGTGGTCAGCCCGGAGTTGCTAATGAATCCTGTCTTTTGCAGAGCGACTCTCAATGGTTTTTGCCAACGAACAACACTTTCAGCGCGATTTCGGTGTTCTCCGAAAACGCTAAGCGGGCCAAATTTGCCAGTCCCCGGTGAAGCGACTCCGAAATAAGATTTCGCTAACTGTAGATTACATAAACAGGAGATCTATTTATAAATGGCTCAGAAATCGTTTTTCGGAGTCCAAGCTTCACCGGGGACAAGGTAGGAGTCTGCCTGCTATCAGGGAACGTCTCCGCAAAGTAGCTCCGTACCACGCTATAAATGGATTTCTCGGATCCAGATGCATCTTCAAATTGAAATTGACCTGAAGAAATGGCGGAGGCTCGGGCGCCCGAATGACCATCTGAGTTGCGCGAGAGACATTAGAAGAACCGTCAGAATCCCTTGTTTACTAGAAGTCGGCGGACAAACCTCGCTCTCAACCGGCAATGGCAAATAACTGTTGTCGATGCTCTTATGCAAAGCGGAAGGGTATTGCAGAGTCGAGACCGCAGTGCCGATGGCCTTATTTAGGAACGGCAGTAAATACAAGAATATTACGCGCGTTGTAAACAATGCTTACGTTTGGCACTGGGGTGGAAGTCCCCCGTCGAAGATCATCGCCTGCGGCCTGACTGGTTGGCATGCTCCCTCGAGCGATTGACTGTACTCTCTCACTGAAATACGTACGTTAAGCGACATTTCGAAATGACAATGCAGAATAGATGAAAATCTTACGTCACTTGATTTTCCGAGTCACTGTTGACACCTTGCGCTGGGAAAGCCTGGTGCAGGTACCTGTAACGCAACGAGGAAGAGTGTTGCAAAGCTGAAATCGCAGTGTCGATGACCTATGTAAAAACCGGAAAAAAATTAAACAATAACATGTCAGTCGGAGAGACGGTGCTTACGTTTGGCACTGGGGTGGAGGTCTCCCGTTCATGATCATTAACCGCCGACTCAGAGGCTGACACCCTCTCACGAAGAGTTGGCTGCACTCTCCCGCTGAAAAATGCACGTTCAGGGACACGTCGAGATAATGGTATGGATTAGATGAATCTCACAGGTATAATCCGACGCCTATTGGGAGGTTTGCAGTAGGGATGGGCTCATCCGTGTCGGTTGGCTCTATAACATTTTGAGGATGCACCTGCATGTTTGGAAACGTGTCGTCGCCCAACATCGGCGTCGCGAGAACGGGCGCTTCCGCTCCGCCATATGAGAGAGTCGCATCGTTCCTTAGTTGAGGTTGTTTCTTCCGCATAACTTTCCCCTTCAAGATTCGCCAAAACCGAGCCATGCTGTCTTGAAGTCGAAGGATGGTGTTGCTGGTCGTGGTCGTGGTACTGAGGGGAGTCTATGACGGGGGTTTGGGGCATGCGTTGGAGGATTCGACCTCCCAGCTGCCTCGAGGATACTCGTTTTGCATCGCTCGTGTCGCCACTTTTGGGTTGAAGCCAAACGTAGGTGGGCGATGCTGGCATGCCATGGGAACTTGGGAAGAAGAATGCATTTGATATTGGTCAAAGACACTCCTACTTCGTGAAGGGGAACTTTTCGAGACACATTGTCAAATCAGCTTTGGAAAAGGGAGACGGGTTCGAGAGATGAGCAAAACATACCTGTAAAACAAAAGGCAGACATATCGCGAATGTCCAAAGACGAGGGATCTAGCTGAATCTTCGCACACGGTGATTTCGATAGAAAGCTTATACACATTTTTGGATGATAGCAAGCCTCGTGATGTTGGAAGGAGGCACGAATTTCGCCTCCAAGCGTCGTTTATCCGACAGCGAGTCTTTCGCTGATGTCCTGGCGCTTACACAAGCGCTGAAATGGCTGTACCGCTTTGGCGTGGTGCCATAGTACTATTTTGCAGACGGAAATTCAATCCTTTCCGTCATCGTCCCAAGAGACAGTCTACAGCACTCACATCCTATGAATTCACCCGAGTACTGGCAAGGCCCAACCAGAACATTTTTTCGCAAAACGGACTTTCTGCGTACGATGTCATCCGAGCTTGAAAGATTACCTGGTCGTCCATGAATGAGGACAAGAAGGATCAAGGCGTTTGGGCGCGTCAGAGCTCAGCTATTCCATCGTCTTTGCTTCAGATAGAAGCTGAGTGATTCAGCGCACGAGATTGCGCCTCGTTGTAGCTAGCCTTTGCTGCAGCTTGACCGTCGAAGAGCTTGATCATGATCAAATCAGATGAGAGTGAAAGACCTCAAAGACGTCGTGATGGCTACTGTGCAAGGTGAAAGAAAGGATAACGAATATTAATGTGTGGTTCGTTGAATTTGAACAGCTGCGACGCCTCTGACGCGTCGCGTGCGAATCATCCTTCCTTTTCTGTAGGACGAACGTCGATCAGGGTCCCTCGTCGATCACTTGGTTCGAAAAAATTTCTGCTTCCGACTCTCTTGCTTCGACCACGACGACGGATGACGACCTCCAAAGATCACTTTCATAATTTGTCACCAACGTTATCACAACTGCTCATGCCATCGCTCACTCCTTTCCTCGCAACTTTATCTTGTTTACCATCTCTCCAACCGACTTGTTGTCTCCTCCAAGCTCCCGGATGCCCATGTCGTACAGGTTCTCCTTCTTCACGATGTCGGCCTGTTCAGTCATGGATTCGATGTCTCTTTCAGAATTTATGAACCTTCCCCGGAGCTCGTGTGCTTTTCCGGATGCGAGGTAAACGCAAGTTTGCGCGCAGAGCTCCGGTCTGTGGACAAATCGTAAACGATGGACCGAAGAGTTTGTGATGATCGGTACGTACGGATTGGACATTCCATGAATGAAATTCTTGATTCGGTCCGTTATCTGATAGAGCAATGCTGAAGAAAGGCTACTTGCAACATAGAAAAGGTACGTACACCTGGAATCATCTTGTTCATATCTTCATGGATGTTTGAGAAATCAAGCGCCATCTGTGTCTTTACGCCGCCTATTTAACTCGTCAACCACAAAATTGGATAGTGGAGAAAAGTTGAGTTATGCTCTTACCGGGATGTACTGCGAAAAGCTGAATTCCTGATTTTCCCTCCGCATCCAGCTCGAGCTGCAAGCACGCAATCGCACGGTTGAGTGCAGTTCTAGTGACAGAAAGGTGAGCATTCCGGCGAGGACTTCAGTAGATCAACTTGCTTCGATGTGCAATATGCTGACATCCCAGCTGGCCATAACGTTAAGCAGGAATTCGAATCATTGATAAACTTCAAGAACATACGGGTGTTGCGAATACCAGCGGCGCTAGAAATAGCGATGACTGTGCCTTCGTTCCTCTCGCGCATTGACTTTATCGCAAGCTGAGTCAAGAACAAAGGTGCCTTGACGTTCATCTCCATCACCTTCCACCACTCGTCGAGGTCGAGGTAGGCGAAGGGGCGCCAGAACGAACTCGCCGCGTTCGGTACGACGATATCGAGTTTTCCGAGTTCTTTCTCCGTCTGAGCGAACGCATCCGCGACTGCGCGCTCGTCCATAGCGTCGACGGCGAAGACCAGCGCTTTCCTATCGAGCTTTGTGCGTATGATCTCTGCGACTTCTTCGAGCTGGGACTTGGTGCGCGAGAGCAGAGCGACGTGAGCTCCGGATTGTGCAAGCGCTAAAGCGATCGAACGACCGATTCCTCGACCTAAAACTCGAAATATCAATCACCGAAACGAAGAAGATCAAGATGTGATTACGAACCTGCGCCCGTGACGAATGCCACCTTGTCTTTCAGTGCCCCGACGAAATTGCTTGCTTCGATCGCAGGATAGACACCGACGCGAGTTTCTAGTGCAACGCCGAGCGACATCGTAAGGGTCTGAAATGCGAGGTACGTTCTTGGCTGATGTGAGCTGTTTATAAGTCAGGTAGGGACGAGATGACGAGTCACAACGGCATCAGTGTTCGACGATGCGCATGCGAAACCGCTCGGGCTTGCCACCGTGACAAAAATAGCGGACTGCGCGCGATCGCGCAGCCCGAGATGTGTTTCGTTCCCAACTGGTAGAAAGTTTGCTTACTCAGTACGCCTTCACTATTCATCGTCTAAATCACTGATCAAACGAATTTATTGAAGATTTATAAAATCTTGCCGTGCTTTCCTGCGGAACTCTAGCTAGTCACTTGCGCGCATCTACCCACCAAGTTGCCTAACACCCATCTCGTAAAGATTCTCCCTTTTCACAATTTCAGATTGTTCCACGATCGACTCGATGTCCTTGAAGACATCAATGTGCCTGCCGCGCAGCTCCTTCGCTTTCCCGGCCGCGAGGTATACGCACGTCTGAGCCCAAAGTTCTGACCTGAAAATTTTCATGTCAAGAAGGATTTGAAGACTCAGCAGAATGAAACCACGAACGTCTCGGTAGGATTCTCTAGAAGCTCATCCCACCACTTTACGGTCTAATTCAGGTTACGTTCATCAGGAGTTATCATGTTGAAAATGCATTATGTTTTCTTACACCAGGCTTCATCTTCTCCAGCTCTTCTTCATGCTGTTTGTATCCGTCGAATATTTCGGTTTTTACCAATCCTGGAGGAAGAAATATCAACAACTCTAACTCAGCTAGGAGCAAAGTATAAGAAACTCACCCGGATTGACAGCGTACATCTGGATTCCCGACTCTCCAGGTGCATCTAACTCCTTCTGCAGAGCCCCTATAGCAGCGTCGAGCGCGACCCTATTGACGTTAGCATTCACATTGCGAATAAATTAGTCCAGATACTCACTTCGACGCAGTATAAGATGCGATCCCGGCTATTTCGTTTTCCCCCCGACAAGTGAGTGAAAATCGGGTACAAATGCTGAGTCACTCACGAAAACTTTGTAGCACAGACAGGCTAGATGTTGCGATGATTGTACCTGAACTCCGTTCGCGCATCGATTTCATTGCAAGCTGTATGATGAACAACGGCGCCCTGAAGTTCACCTCCATGACTCTCCAAAAATCTTCGTCGAAATTGCAGAAGACAAAGGGCCGCCAGAGAACCATCCCAGCATTTGCAACGAGGATGTCGAGCTTGTTAAGTCCATTCTCTGTCTTCTCAAACGCAGCGGCGACGTCGCTCTGGATTGTTACATCTACGGGAAGGACGAGCGTCTTCCGATGGTACTTCGTCTCGATTTCTTGGGCTACTTCGTCGAGTTGCGCTTTGGTTCGCGCAAGGAGAGCGACATGTGCACCAGCATGCGCAAGGGTGAGAGAAATTGCCTTGCCAAGGCCTCGTCCTTGAACCTTGTTAAAAACGACTTCCGAGATGAATGAAGCAGACGAACCGGCCCCAGTGACGAGTGCGACCTTCCCTTCCAATGCGCCAACGAGTTTCTCTGGAGCAATGGCCGGATAGACGGAGTGGTATTCCTTCGGGGCGATTCCGGATGCCATGGCTTGGGGCTCTGGGTAACGGTGACGGGGAATCAGTTTATACCCCCTGTGCATGATTTTAGATGGGTACCGATCTTGTTCTATTTGAGGGAGTGAGAGTGGTTGAAGACACCTGACTTGCAAGAGCCGCATTCACGGCTCGATCTACGCTCGAAGGATTTGTATCATGCTCAACGCTGCAATTCGGTAACGATGTTTATTTTTGCGCATCAATCTTACGACAACGTTACGTTGCTGATAAGACTTGAGTGAGAATGGTCAACCTGAATGCCATTAGTAAAGGAGACTCCGCACCTTTGCATCAGTACATTGTTACTCTTCCCCTGATTCCCCTCTATGCGCTCAATTTACGTTATGAGACGTAATAACTTAGTTCCATGTCTCTACACCATCTGACGCTTCTCCGATTTACAAAATTGCCTTGAAAGCTGCAAGTGAAGTCAGCGTTTGTTCGAGACAATAGACGAATGCGTACCGATGACCTCATATCCTCTGCCTTAGCTCGATTTCATTGTTTACCTCGAGCAAGAGGAGGAAAGACATGACATCATGATAGCCTCATGAACACGACTTCCTTAAGGGCTTGTCATCGTAACAAAATAAAGCGAAGCACAAGTGAGCGGCTCAACAATGTGTTTCATTTTCTAAATCATAGATAGGGTCTCAAGCCCTATATCGCACTGGCAATACAAGTCCAATTCAGTCAGTCATCTGATAGATTTTGATAGAAATGTTTCCTTACAACTACCACTGTTTCCTTCGTTGTTCTACTACAGTCGCGTCTACTAGCGCGACTCGGAATCTACCCATCGAGTTGCTTGAGAGTCATTTGGTAGAGATTCTCCTTCTTCACAATTTCGAATTGCTCCACGACGGATTCGATGTCCTTCGAAGCTTCTATATGCCTGCCTCTCAGAACCTTGGCTTTTCCCGCTGCGAGGTAGACGCATGTCTGACCACACAATTCTGGGCTACGAGCGCTAAAGTCAAAAGGAAAACAAAGATTATGGAATTAAAACCACAAACGTATCAGAATTGGCGTCGAATAGTTCTTTCCACCATTTCATAGTCTAATTCGACTCTTGTATATCAGGAAATATCTTCAGTATAATGCTTTGCTCTTACGCCGTGTTTCATATTTTCCATTTCATTCTTGTGTAATGTGTATCCATCCAGTATTTCGGTTTTACAACACCTGGAGTATAAGAAGCTCAGCGCTAATCAGAAATGTATGGCCTGTTAGTGACACACCTGGGTTAACAGCGTACATGTGGATTCCCGACTCGCCAGATGCATCGAGCTCCTTCTGCATAGTACTGATTGCAGTATTGAGGGCGACCCTATGTTTGCGAACATTAGAAAAGATGCTAAACCCCGGAATGCGCACAGAACATGTTATCCGAAGACTTACTTCGGGGTTGTATACGCTATCAATCCAGCTGCATCAAAAATATCAGATATTATAAACATCGATGAGCATTAAAGAATAACTCACGAAACTGTTCAATTACAGCTAGGCTGCTTATGGCGATGATTGCACCTGAATTCCGCTCATTCATAGACTGCAAGCTGCATGAGGAGCAACGGCGCCTTAAGATTCACTTCCATGATCTTCCAGATATCTTCGTTGAAGTCGCAGTGGATGTACGGGCGCCAAACTGCCATCCCAGCATTCGCGACGAGAATATCAAGTTTCCCGAGTTCTTGCTCCGGCTTCTCAAACGCAGCAATGGTGTCACTTTGGATCATCAGATCTACGGGAAGGACGAGTGTCCTACGACGATATTTTTCTTCAATCTCTTTTGCAACTTCGTCGAGCTGCCTGTAAAGTTGATGAGCACATAATCATTTGTACCGTAATCACCGAAGCAAACGTACCAGCTCCAGTCACGAGTGCGACCTTGCCCTCCAAGGAGCCGGATAGACGGAATGATGGTCTTTTGGAGATATTCCCGACGCCATGACTGCGTTGCTGGGGCACGATCCAGCAGAGTACTTCGAGTCAAGGGGTGTATATGCGTGCTTCATGCTCCGAAGCTTAAACTCATCATGTCGTAAACTCCGTCCGAGAGTGAGAAGGCACAAGCACACCTGACACACTTACGGGCAGATCTACAAATGTTGGCGACAACCGATCCTGGCCAACGGCATAATCTGGAAGTTCGGTAGTCAATCAAGGTCATTATCGTAATACCCTCCGCGTTCAGATATGATATGAGGCCCTGGGGGTTGCCGTGATAGCTGCGAACGAAAACATCATTTACTTTGCCTTATGATGATAGGACGAACACACCTTTTCATAAGTACTATCTTGGTCCCGGGTCCAGATGGTACCGCCCTCTTCGAGGGATACAATACACGCCCCAGGAAGATGTGAGCAGACCGGCCAGACACATACTGATACATAAAGTTTGTGTGCCCATCAAACATCAAAACCAGACGTTCGTCGCGTAGAGATTTCATTCTATTCGTGACTATTGGGGATCGCATATACGAAGCTTGTAGTCGCTGGTTCCCGTCTCTATCGACCGAGCTCCTTGACGCACATATCATACAGGTTTTCTCTCTTCACGATATCCGCTTGGTCGACAATTGATTGTATGTCCTTCACAGCGTCAATGTGCCTTCCTCGCAATTCCTTGGCCTTCCCTGTTGCTAGGTATACGCAGGTCTGAGCACAAAGCTCCGGCCTGGCGATGTATGAAATTAAAATGTAGATGAATGAAAGGGATAACGAACGGGTCGGCCGCGCTGTCGTGAAGGTCGCGCCACCATTTCGTACTCTGCAAAATTCGAATAGATCAGAAAAGGCTTTATACCTCTGCCAAAGTGTGTTTGTCTTACGCCTGGCTGCATCTTTTCCATATCTTTCTCGTGTAAACCATACATTCCGAGCATATCGGTCTTTACGGTTCCTGGAGGATGAAAGTATTAGAGAGCTGGTAAGCAATGTGCATTTAACTCACCAGGACTAAGTGCGTACAATTGCACTCCTGACTCTCCCTGTGCATCGAGTTCTAATTGCACAACTCCAATAGCAGTATTGAGGGCGGCCCTGCGGTCACGAAAGTTCATGCATCGTAAATAAAGATGAATTTGTGATAAGCCTTACTTTGATGCCGAATAAGCTGCTGTTGCAGCTATGTGACGAGAAGTTAGGCAATACTCGACACTGTGAAGGCACATCTTACCGAATCTGAGGATGCCTCCTTGACTGGATATCGCAATCACCACGCCCGACTTCCGCTCGTGCATTGATTTGACCGACAACTGTATGAGAAAGAAAGGCGCAGTAAAATTCACGTCCATGATTTTCTTGAAGTCTTCGTTAAAGTCCGAATAAAGGAACGGTCGCCAGACTATAATGGCGGCGTTTGCGACGAGAATATCAATCTTTCCGAGTTCTCTTTCCGCCTTCTCAAATGCTGCAGCAACATCTGGTTGGTTCGTTGCGTCGACTGGAAAGACCAGCACGTTCCGATTGTACTTCGCCTTGATTTCTTCAGCTACTTCGTCGAGCTGCGATTTGGTACGCGCGAGAAGAGCGACGTGTGCACCCGCGTGTGCCAAAGCGAAGGCAATTGCTTTCCCGACACCACGCCCTGTTGTATCCATTAAGCGATTAGATGTTAAAGGGTTGAGACACGCTCACCGGCCCCAGTAACGAGAGCAACCTTATTCTCCAAGGCGCCGATGAAGTTCTCTGGAGCAATGGCTGGATAGACGGAATGATGGTCCTTTGGAGCGACTCCTGAAGCCATGACTACGTCTGAGATGGGTTTGAGAGAGTTCTGTGAGGAAGTCCACACATGGGAGGGTATTTACGCGTCTTGTAGGGTTCGACATGATGCATAAGCATGACTGAGAACGGAACTTAATTCAAGGGAATGAGGACCGGTGAAATCGGAAGTAGTGAGAATAGAACGTGACGACTAGCCTTGAAAGCTTGAAATTTTGAAAATGGAATCACTCGTGATCAAAGTTGCACATCCGGACATTCCGTATCTCTTTGCAAAACTCTTACGATATCCTTCCTACCTGTATTGTGAACATGGAATGAGGTCAGTCATGTGGGCTGATACGAAATGGAAGAGGAAACCGCGCCTTTCATTCAGTATAACCGACGTTCGTAGTAAGACCGTCCCCGATCCTGCTCCATCTAACTTCAGCGCTGGACACTTGTTCAGTAGCTGAGAAGGAAATGCAGGATTTGCTTTCAAGTTCTGCACATAGTCGATTTCGATCATCTATACTGTTTGTTCTTTGGCTTTCAAAGGGGCGATGATCGCGAGAGAAATTCCTTCTACCTCCTATCCGTCGAGCTGTTTGATGCTCATGTTGTACAAGTTCTCCTTCTTCACGATATCGGCTTGATCTACGACGGATTGTATGTCCTTCGAGACGTCGATGTACCTTCCACGCAATTCCTTCGCTTTGCCTGTTGCAATATACACACACGTCTGTGCGCAAAGCTCTGGCCTGTCAATGGCCAATTAAAATAAGTATCGAAATATTCGTTAAGAAGAGTGAAAACACGTACGAGTCGCCTGCGGTGTCCAAAAGTCCTTTCCACGACTTCGTGCTCTAGGTAAAGTACGCAAATGAGAATTTTTCGTGCTGAGTAACATAATACGTTCTTACACCTTGCTTCATCTTCTCCATGTCTTCCTCGAACAAATTGTATCCTTTAAATAATTCTGTCTTCACGACACCTACGTAAACACTGGGATGAGGATTAAATTGAGGAAGATATAGACCGACTCACCAGGACATAGTGTGTACATATGGACACCTGATTCGCCGGAAGCATCAAGCTCATCCTGCAAAGCCCCAATGGCAATATGGAGAGCGACCCTGTAAACATCATAAACATGAGCTTTCGATCATCGCTGTTAAGCGACGCCAATTAATAGTCTTGAGACTTACTTTGATGCAGAATTACCTGACAAGCCAGCTATACGGGATAATCGGGGAAGAGGTCAAAACAACATGTTTACAATGACAGATCACCGGTCACTGACGAAATCTCTGAACCACGCCCTGGCCTGATATAGCGATGATTGCACCCGCCTTCCGTTCAACCATCGACTTCATTGCCAACTGTATGAGAAACATGGGAGCTTTGAAGTCCACCTCCATGATTCTCCAAAAATCCTCGTTAAAATCCAAGTGGAGGAAAGGGCGCCAGAGCGCAATCCCAGCGTTTGCAATGAGGACGTCGAGCTTTCCAAGCTCGTTCTCTGTCTTTTTGAATGCAGCGGCGACGTCGCTCTGGTTTGTCACATCTACTGGGAGGACGAGAGTATTCCGGCCGTACTTCGTCTTGATTTCTTCTGCTACTTCATCCAGCTGTGACTTGGTGCGCGCTAGGAGTGCGACGCGAGCACCCGCTTGCGCAAGAGCGATAGCGATCGCCCTGCCAATTCCTCGTCCTAAACATTTACTGAACGATAGCTTCTGAAAGAGTGCTGAAATGACACACCAGCGCCTGTAACGAGCGCGACCTTGTTCTCTAATGCGCCGACGAAGTTGTCTGGATTGATGGCTGGGTAGACAGAATGACGGTCCTCTGGAGTAACTCCAAATGTCATGGCTCGTAGGTATCGCGTCTGGGATAACTTGCTTCGAAGACGTGAATCGTTATCTGTTCGGGAGCAAGAGATAGCACTCTCTAGTGCTGCGTATAATAAATACCACAGTGAGAAGTACGAGCCATGTTCACGGTTCGATCGAGATTGGTATGACGTCGATAACCGAACAATCTTTCGTGAACCTCCATGATTCAAAGAGGAATACTGATTCCTGGATGAGTAATATTCATCGGAGGGCATTCCATGGACAATCGACCCTATGAGGAATAGAAACAGTGATGTGCGAAGGCAAACGAGAAACGTGTTTGACACCTTTTGGTGATACTCTCCTTCGAGTCCAAGAATTCGAACCATATACAATTTCCAACTCCAGCCTGAGCGCGGGCGGTCGACAAACTGGTTCAGAGAACAGGTAAATTCGAAGTATATGCTTCCGTCTCGAAAACTGGGATGCATTACTCCTCGTTGTAAATCGGTTTCGAGACTAAAATTCGTGGAGCACTCACTTGCCCTTGTGACGGAAACAACGATGGCAATAGACCATACGAACACCGTTTGAAGTGCTTCATGCCACGACCACGCTGGCATGGACCACATCTTGCCATTGTCGACTGACTTCAGTGACTTGGGATCGGAGAAAAAGCTATATCTTTTAATCCAACTTTCTTCTACCTGCAGGAACGAGTACGATTCATGCTTAGTTAAATAACGAAAGATACAAAGCGAACGATGAATTCATGAAAGACTTACAGGTGTTCCTAGAAGGAAGGGCTTTTGAAGTCATCTCCAGGAAAACTCCGTATCACTACCTCCTTCGCCCTGCAATGCTTTGTCGTACAACATTCAGTCATCGTCACTGCTTCATCTTCTTCAAGTCTCGTGGAAAGAAAACCGCCACGTCTCGAGCGAGCTGGTGGTGGATTCGGTTAAAGATCGGCGTGGGCGTCGCCGGGGAACGACGGCCACGAATCGACACGTCGACGAACGGAGGCTGTATACATACAACTTGCTTTCCTTCGTCCAGCACGGTCGCTGCGTGCTGTCTCTCATTTCTATCCTTCATCTCGTCCTAGGAGGGAGATACTGTCGGAATCATGGCGAGGGGTGGACTTTTCGGTAATTTGAAGGGCGTCGACGCCTTTGGCAAGGTCAACGCGATTTCTCTTGTCTTTTGACGCGGTTTACTCAATGACAGTCTATAGACGATGGAGGACGTGAAGGTGAAGACGAAGACGGGTGCATTCTGTGAGTGAAGAGGTTGATTCGAAGTGAGGACGTTGACGAATTTCGTATGCGCAGTGACCATCCTTTCCGCCGCAATTATCCTCACCTTCACAACGATGGAATTCTTGGACTACCGGAGAGTGAACATGGACACGTCGATAGTCGTCGACAAGAGCCGTGGAGAGAAGCTGAACGTGAAGATGAACATCACTTTCCCGAAAGTCCCTTGCTATCGTGAGTTTGAGTTCTGACAACATTCACCTCCGAGCTCATCCAGTACAGTCCTCAGTCTCGACGTCATGGACATCAGCGGCGAGACGCAGCGCGACCTTTCACATAACATCGTGAAGACGCGCTTGGATTCATCGGGGAACATCATCGCCGACTCGAAGAGCAACAAGCTGCGCAACGATATCGACGTCCTCAACGAGCAGAAGCAGGCGGGCTACTGCGGATCGTGTTACGGAGGACTCGAGCCGGAGAGCGGGTGCTGCAACACTTGCGACGAAGTGCGGCAGGCGTACGTGAACAGAGGGTGGAGCTTCAACAACCCCGAACACATCGAGCAGGTGCGTCGCAACTCTCTTTGAACTTTTACTCGAATATTCACCTTCGATACTGCAGTGCGTGGAGGAGGGCTGGTCAGACAAGCTTAAAGACCAGGCGACGGAGGGATGTAACATCGCTGGTACCATTCGTGTCAGCAAGGTCATCGGAAACCTGCACCTGTCTCCCGGTCGGTCGTTCCAGACGAATTACAGGAACATCCATGATCTCGTGCCCTACCTTCGCGACGGGAACCAGCACGACTTCGGGCACACGATATACGATCTCTCCTTCACGGGCGACGATGAGTACGACTTCAACAAGGCGCAGAAAAGCCAGGAGATGAAGCGGAAGCTCGGGATTGCCTCAAATCCTCTGGACCGAACTACAATGAAGGCACGATTTTTTTCACTCTCCTTGTTGAGCAAATGCCAACTTCTTTTCAGGCCGGTTCTGCGCAGTACATGTTCCAGTACTTCCTCAAGGTTGTGTCGACGCGATTCGAGCTTCTCGACGGCAAGAAGGTAGTGCTGCATTGAGATTTCCGTTCGCTCTCATTCTGAAGACTATGCTTAGATCAACACGCATCAATATAGCGCAACGCATTTCGAGCGAGACCTGACAAAGGGCTTCTCGGAGAAGACATCGGAAGGTGTCCAAGTCTCGCATATGAATTCAGGAGCCCCAGGTAAGTGTAACGCCTTTCTATGTACCGCCCGCTGAACCGCTACTCGTGCATCAGGGGTGTTCATCAACTACGAAATCTCTCCTCTCCTCGTCGTACACGCCGAATCTCGACAAGCGTTCGCTCATTTCTTGACTTCGTGAGTATCTTGATCGTCTTGCAGCTTCAGCAATCCTAATAGCCTTTCGAAGGACGTGTGCTATTGTGGGCGGAGTGCTCACCATCGCGACTATCTTTGATAGTGTGCTGTTCGCCACAGGGAAAAGACTTAAGAAGTCTGGTGGCCCTTCAGGTGGGAGTGGGTACGGTGGTTCGGGGAAACTAATGTAACTACGTCCTATTCGTGTGTAATCTATCTCTATTCCTCCCCTTTGACAGGCTTGAGCATAAGTTACCACCTCTTGAGATGAGCTCATGTAGCTTTCGTCGTCTGAAGCAGCACCTTGGTCAGTCTTTCGTCTTTGTTTTCGTCTGCCCTTCTTATTTCATTGATCACCTGTCAATTTCGTATTTCTAGGTGAGGAAAACACGAGTTAATACTTGTGCTTTTGAGTCTATATGGAGGTTTGGTCTACGCGAAGTCATTACTTTGAGCTTCTATCAAGTTGATCCAAGAATCTGCATCGAAGGTTTCTGAACTTTTTTGACATTCGTGAAACTTGATGAGGAAATTGACAGATCAGCGTCCTATCTTTATCGTGGAGGTCTGGGTATATAAATGTGCGTTTACACCCCATGATCCAAACCACACGTATCGGATCTCACTATGACGTTCGGCGTTTCCCCAGAGACTCATAATGATATATATCCAGCGATCGAGGCAAGTAAGTTTTCAGGGGCTCTGAAGGACAAAGTTGCTTTTGTTACTGGAGCAGGTGAGTCCTTAATTTGTGAAGGTTTAAGTTGATACACGGCTGAAGCGACTGAGCAGGACGCGGAATTGGGAAGGCCATTGCAATTTCCTTAGCACAAGCCGGTGCCAACGTCGCTATCATATCTCGCACCAAGTCCGACCTGGATGAACTTGCGGAAATAATCAGGACGAAGTACAACCAAAGCGTATTGGTCTTCCCCATCGACGTGACGAATGAAAGCGCCATCACAGATGCATTCGCTACGACGGAGCGCGAGCTTGGGAAGGTGAACATCGTAATCGCGAACGCTGCGATGGCGTATTGGAGACCCTTTGTCTATGACGACTTTGACGACTGGTGGAGATCGATGGAAACCAACGTGAAGGCGCCCATGTTCTTGATACAGCTCGCTCTAAGATCTATGCGCGAGCGAAACGAAGGAACCATCATTGCTCTGGGCAGCGCGGCCGCGCTTCGCAACAGCAGTATGATATGGCTCATATCTCCATTTCGAAAGCCACTTTATTCACGAATATTTTATTCAGTCGGGACTTCTTCGTATGCTTCGTCAAAGTAAGTTGCTTGGGTTATAATGACGTTAGTGTTAAATGTTAGCTCTTTTATAGAATTGCTCTTCATCGTGCAATCGCAACCCTCCAACTGGAATTAGATACAGAAGGGAAATCCGGAATTTGTTTGTACGCGCTTCAACCGGGTGAGCATTTCCCTATCACTGAGGAATTAAATCCTAACTTCGATCTCAAAACTCGCAAGGTCGAGTAAAAACCACGATGACCACTGGCGACAAAAGCCTTCATGAAGACATGGAGAAGTTGTCTCCAGGTGTAAGCGGAAAGACAAGTTCCTTCGGAATATTTGTTGATGCTGTGATATAATATAGTTTTCGACTCGAATCCGCGAGTGGGTTGACGCATTCATTGACCCGTAAGTCGATCATCTTTCTTGAGATGTTAGACTGACTGCGGATATATCCACAGTCCGGAACTCGCGGGTCAAACGTGTGTCTACCTCGCGACAGGCAAGGCAAAAGAACTCCGCGGGAGATACATTGAAGCAGAGAAGGACATTGATGCGGTAGTGGAACAAGCTGAGATTGTGAGAAAGGAGAACTTGTACGATACGACCATTCGGATGCTTGGAGAGTAGATGCATTACCGTAACGTATCGAGACGCTTCTCTTTTCTTCTCTCGCGTGGCTGATCATGTTCTTCGTAGGGCTGAATGTATGCAGAACGCTCTCGAATAAGCATCGCACTTTCGGAATTAGACAATCTCCTTCAAACCGCGTAGGTTCCCAGAGAATCATCCCTTCCTAACTTCTCCGGCTATGCATATTTGAACAGCGAGCGAGGCTCACTTCTCACTGCGGTACTAATTATACTTTGGCCGGCTCTCGAAGCTGATATAGGCCTTCCTCTAAAGCAGATTCGACCCACGTCTTTGTCCTCGAGCTATCACGGATACGATCTCAATCATGACGTTTGGAGTCACTCCAAAGGACCGCCATTCTATATACCCGACTATTGCTCCAGACAATTTCGTCGGCGCTTTAGAGGACAAGGTCGCACTCGTTACTGGAGCTGGTTTGTGCACTTGGGCTTTCTCATGGACGACTGTTCATCGACTTCGTAGGACGAGGCATCGGAAAAGCGATCGCCCTTGCTCTTGCTCACGCGGGAGCTCACATCGCATTACTCGCACGCACAAAGTCGCAGCTCGACGTGCTAGCTGAAGAAATCAAGGCTAAATATCATCGGAAGACGCTCGTTCTACCCGTAGATGCGACGAACCAGTCTGATGTCGCCGTCGCCTTTGAGAAGACGGAGGAGGAACTCGGGAAAGTCGACATCCTAGTCGTAAATGCGGGGATAACGCTCTGGCGCCCGTTTCTTTACTGCGACTTCGACGAGGATTTTTGGAGGATCATGGAGGTGAACTTCAAAGCTCCTATGTTCATCATACAGCTGGCGATCAAGTCAATGCACAAACGGAAGTCAGGTTGCATCATTGCAATGTCTAGTCAGGCTGTGGTCAAAAGAATTCGTAAGTGGTTCTCTCGTCATGTTCCACATGAATTCATATCTTTCCCCGTTTACAGCTGGAGTGTCAGCTTACTCGGCGTCAAAGTAAGTATTAAGGCTAATCCATGATGCAAAAAGGAATATTCGCTGCTATAGAGTTGCTCTCAATACATCCATCGGGGCTCTGCAAGATGAACTGGATGCTTCTGGAGAATCGGAGATCCACATGTACGCAATTAGCCCGGGCAAGTCCGCTCACGCCTCGCCCTCCGTCGAGAGATGCTCATTCTTACTTGCAGGTATCGTACAAACCGATTTGTTTGACGGCTTTCGTCAGTATGAGGAAGACATGGAGAAGATGGAAAGTGGAGTAAGGGTTAAAACTTGCTGTTTGTCATGATGGCGTCTGAACCACAGAATGGGATGTAGTGCATGCAATGGTGGAAAGAAATTCTGGACGGTGCTCTCGACCCGTTCGTACTATCGCTTTTCGTAATCTACATTTCTTGACTTGACTTGACTTGACCATTGGCAGGCCGGAACTTTGTGCACAGACGTGCGTGTACCTTGCGACAGGGAAAGCGAAAGAATTGCGTGGAAGGCACATCGACGCCGTCAAGGACTTACAATCGGTCGTGGACCAAGCCGATATCGTGAAGAAAGAGAACCTGTATGACATGAGTATCAAACAACTCGACGGGTAGGAGAGATACAAGATGAACGAGCGAAAATATGACGGTGCTTCGAATGTCAAAGAACATACGTACCGACGGAAATTTTATCAATATTGATTCGCTTGCGTTCGAAAGTAGATGTTGACTTTTCTCCACCGCTTCTGAGCATCTTCCTAGTACCAAAGTCTTCTTTCGCGACGTGGAAACGCATACAAACCTCGCATTTTCCCTCCCACTGGATGTCTCAAACATGCAATTGCATGGTCAATGTACGGCACAGTAAGTCATCTGAAAATACAGAATCCATAATCAAGACATCATTCGAATCGGATTTCATTCAGAAGAGGTCTTTGGTTCAGACTTTCTGGCAGCTTGAGCATCTTCACTGCCCTCTTTCGAAGCCGGGTCAATTGTCTCTACATCCTCGGATGCGGCTGGATCCTCCTTGTCCTGAGATTTCTCAACATCCTTGGCAGCGTCCCTATGAGAAGGCTTGTTTGAATCGCTGGATTCAGCTGGCGCCTCCTTCTTGTCAGCTTGGGATGGCTGCGTTTCCTTCTCGTCGTCCAGTCCAACACCCGCGATCTTCTCTGCCAACTGTCCGACGAACTCTTCCAGTAGATCCACCTTTGCCTGCTTCTCCACTTTCTTCGCGGTCTCTTGCACCTCCTCCTTCGGGACCTCTGCCGCTTTCTCCGCTTTAGGCTCTTGGGTATCCTCGACGTCTTTCGAAAAAGAGACGACGGTATTTGCTGTATCCGCCCACAGCGCGTCGAGCTCTTCCTCCCAACCCAAGAGTTCGCAGATCTTACGCACAGCATCGTCGCACGGCATGAGACACGACACGTCATTCGTCCGTGAGCCCCAGCCACCGACGAGGTCGAGATTGAGGAGCAGGCGCGGACAGCTCTCGTCGACGATCTCGGTCAGAGATGCGAACGGGTGCACGGTGAGAGAAGTGCCCATCACGATCAGGAGGTCCGCACTCCGAAGGTGTTCCAGGCTCGAAAAGAACTCGTCAGGTAGCTATCGTCCGAACTCAAAATCAGTCAAATGATTTTACCGAGACAAGCAATTTTTTTAAGTTAATTGAAACCAGGCTTACCCCTTCTCCAAAGAAAACAATGTCAGGTTTGACGTATCCCTTGCATTTGTTGCAGATCGGAAGCTCCTGGTTTTTTATCTTTTCTCTCATCTCGTCATCTGGGTACTCCGCTTTGCATTTGATGCAATGCTGGGTCGCGAAGCTCCCGTGCGCCTCGATGATTTTATCCGCAGGCACTCCGGCCCGTCGCTCGAGTGTGTCTATATTCTGGGTGAAGCATGTGTGGAGGTAGTTTTTCTCAGCAAGGAGGCGTATGAAGGAATGAGTCAGAGTGGGACGAAATTTCCCGGGAGCGAGTTCATGTGCGAGTGTGTAAACTGTTGAGTATTCATTTTGAGTAAGTGCAGTAAGTTTGTGGATAGTATACATAAAGGTTACTTACATGGCTTAGGATTATTGCGGAAGAAAGTGATGTCGAAAACAGCCTCAGGATAAGGTAGCTTTAGTCGCGCAAGATTTGCCTATTGACGCTAAACGTTCAGGAGAAAGGTGTAATGCGGTGGTTCAGATCACGCACATATAGGCCTGAGGTAATACGTGAAAGTTACAAAATGGATAGCACTGCAATCTGGTAGAGTGCTGACCTGTGTCGGGCGACCGGAAATCAGGTATTCCTGCGGACGTACTGATTCCTGCATCGAAATGCTATTCAGCAGACTGTTCTTCGAACCCGAAAATATGCACTCGCGTACCAGCACCAGCCTGTCAAAGCCAGAATTCAAATAGCAGCACCGTAAAAAATGAGAGAGAGAATTATTCACCATTATAAATATGTTCTTGCATGCATCGGATTTGATGTACTTTGCAATGCCATGCAAGTCGAGCGTCTCGAGGACCTGCAAAGCGTCGTCGTCGTCGACATCATAACCGCCGGCCACCTTTTTCCACATTTTCAAGCTGTAGAGGTAGAAGGCTTATTGGTCAGTTGTCTTACTCAAATGTCGAGAGTCGATATTCACCTACTTTCGAAACCCCGGCCCTCACAATGGATATGAGACTAGAACTCTTTTCAATGTTCTTGTGATGGCAGTTGCTAACGGTGTGAACTGAGTTGTTCTAACTCACGAAAGTTACATTAGACCCTCGACAAAACATTATTTCGAACACAGGTCGCACCTTTAGTAAGGATATATAACGTTTTGAAGGTGCAAATGAGCGAATATGTCCGCAATGTGGGGGTTCGAAGGAGAGGAGTGATGCAAGCGGAGGCGCCCACATACGCCTGCACTGCATAAGCGTGGAATTGCACTTCTCTTTTGAGGTTGGAATTTGCTTCCGTCCTCACAAAGCTCCTCACAACAACGCAAGGGATAAATATCGATCAATGCGCATAGAAGAGAAATCGAGAAAAAGATCGTAAAAAATACTACAGGAGTTGCAAAGCACTGAACAAGTAGAAGCTTAGAAAACTCCTCAACTTTTCACCAACACTACAACCCATTTCCGATCCGATCCACGCCTTCTCTCACTTTCCCGAAGAGATTCCGCACTCCGTCACGGATGCCCTCCGTTTGTACGCTTGCACCTCCCTTGCCACTTGTCCGATAAACGCCTGTGCCAGCCGGACCACCCAAGCTAACGTTCATCCCCCCTACCGTGATATTTAAAGACGGGGCGTTTGACGGAGCCTCCGGAGGTGGTTCAAACACAGATGTGGGGAACGATGAAGCTGCGCTTCGAATCATCTCGAGAAAGCTAGACATCCAGTCAATACCGGAACACACGCAGTAAGAGAGGTAATGCATCACCTGTTTGAGTTGTGCACCGTAGTTCCTCCGAGAAGAATACGAGTCCCCGCTGCACCCGCTCCTGAAGGTCCCCCGCCCGACACGAAATCTTGATTAAGCAAAGAAACAACCCGTGCTTCTTCGTAGGTCACACCACCAATCATAAAGATAATTATATCTTGAGGTCTACCAAAATGTATTATAGGCGGCTCGGCTCTGTCAGTCCGACAGGTACTCACCGAACCAAACCAGCATTGGGTCCTGGAGACTCAACGAACGGATGATTGGCATCCCTAAGACGGCCTTTGAGTAGATCTTCAAGCGTTTTGGAGAGTTGTGGACTATGTTGCGTATAGACGTTTTCAACTCCCTGCGTTCAAAAAATGAGTTTGACAAAACCATGAAGGTTGTCGGTAAACACACCTTTAATCCCTTCAGCGCGCTGAATCCTTTGGCGAGTAGAGTTTCAGTTGAAAATAAATCATCTTGGCGATGATCCGCGCCTGCGATATTCAGCAGAGCATAAACGAGCTATTGGTCGATGAGAATAGACATGAATTAATGAGAACATTTAATTAACGCCAAAGACTCACCTTTGCGTCTTCTCTAAGCACGCCATTCTCTAACATAAGCTGTATTAAGTTGGAAATATCATTGGCCTTCGACTTCTGATAACGCAGCGCGAAGAGAATGACGATTCGAAGCTTCGCATGAGAAGGGACAGCGCTATTTCTGATTATGTCTTGCACAGACTTCAAGTGGGCTTAATTAGAAAACGTAAAGCTCATTCCGAAGTGCCAACTAAAGCTCACCTTCAAATCCGATCCCGAACTCGTCGCCAAGCCTTGTTCAACCTCTCCTGTTTCAAGAAGCTTGTACTTATCGACCAATCTACTCAGTTCGCCAACAACGGCGACGTGTTTGCTAACGTTCCCCGAAAGCTTGCGGAACTCAGGATACTCTTCGACAAATTTCTTCATATCGGATATAGAATTAATCGCCTGAGTCTCGGCGGAACGCGATTGGTAAGATTGTACGTATGCCTTAAGTGAAGTGCCAAGGTCGCCAAAAGTCGCTAGGTGATGGCCTTGAAAGAAGGGATCCGTTGCGGTCGTAAGCGTGATTTCCTTTGTGGAATGACTTAACGCGCCGACAAGAGTAGATTTAATATATTTACCTTAAGCTCTGGACGAACGCCGGGCACGTTACTCAGATCCACCCGTCCATTTTGAATTCCAATGAGTTCGTGTACCATTGCCTGATAAGTCCATTGGGATAGCAAAGGCGTAACAGGGTCGTTCCTTCTATCCAATATGAGAAGAAGAGGTGGAGTTTGAGTAAGGCGGAAATCGAAGAGCGACGATTCTGTTTGTATACGACTCTTTATTAATCCGTAAGCATCGAAAATAAGCGACAAACAAGCGGATGACGTACAAGAATCTCTTGCCCGAGTTTCTTCCCCATTGGACTCATACGCTCGTAGCGTATAACCGGCTTTTTCTTTAGGCTCAACAAGACGGCCGATATCCCCTGCACAGTTCGAGCAAGCGCATCTGCATTCCAAGTCGTCGGAGAATTCCCATACAGCGGATTGGAGAGCGATGGAGTATGATTGAGTGAGAACAAGGAAGGCAGAATGGGAGCGTAATCCGCAAATTGCTCCTATACATGTGTCAATCTCAGAAAATCGGGACGAAACGTCATCTTCTGACCTGAACTTCTTTGACCACTTCAAACTCATCCGCTTCCGCGAGCCTCTCGATTGCCGTCTTTGTCAATATATTGCTGAAGTCTAGACAAGGCGTCAGAGATGAGCTAGGGCTAGTTGAAAGTGTAGCTTCACTGACTGACAGAGGTAGTATTCGCCATATTTCGGCTCCCGTAGTTCGCTTTCCATCGCCATCAAGCTATCCTCAGATGGACGAAGAAAGCATACACATTTGAGGTGTGGCATGCGCTCTCGCTTCGCGTTATCGATTTTGTCCGTCAAGTAGACTTGTTGAGAGAGCAGGGTACTTTGGGTTGATGCTAAAGAGACGATGGGTGTCTACCTGTGGCATTCAGCTTGGACCGTCCGAAGCTCGTTGACCTCGAAGCACTCACCGTGTCAGAGTCGAGCAGCAGCACTTTGATCGCGTTCGGCGTCTGCACCATCTTATTCACATATGTCTCAACCGCCTTCACGACGTCCATGATTGCTGCAATGCGAAATGCTCAGCGTCGCGTCGTTGGGTGTGATGGCCGCTGGGTCGATTCGATTTCGTCTCGAGAACTGGTCAACCTGATGGTGGAAAGTCTCCTTAAGCACAAGATATATGTCTCTCTGGAGTTGTACACACCTTTTCCGCTTTTCTGTAAGCTATTGAGCTGTTCTTGACTCTTGAGAGCCGTTCGCGATGGTGGATGGACTCACCAACCCGCGACGGCTGCGGTCAAGGATCGCGTGGTCCTTACGTAATTTTCAATATTCCCTCGAGATCGCTCGAATTCAGTTGGGATCTCTTGTTCTTTGACCATATCCTCATCACGCTTGCCTTCTCGGTATGTTGTGCGCTGACACACCTGGCTGAAGTGCTCTTGGAAAGGTCGAATGCGATTTGGAGATAAAAGCTCAAACCAAAGGGCCTCCCGACGCCCTGCATTATGGCGACTTGCATCTCCCGCAATTTCAATTCATTCACGAAGAAGACTTCTCGACAGATATGAGTTTTCAATTATGAAAACGTAATGAAAGTGCGTTTACTAAGTACCGTGTCGTTCTAATTCTCCCAACAGGCCTTTCAAGTCAGCGATCGTGGAATCTTTTTCTCATTTAGCTGTCGTATCGCTATTCATCTCGAAACACGTCCCCTTTTTTGTTTCCGTGATGAACCGGTTCTTCGACGGTTAATCTACATCTCTCCCATTCCCTACATCCTCAGCGATGAATCGGCGAAATCCTCGGAACTCGCGTGGGTCTCTGAAGCCTTGATTGGAGAAAATCAATGGTCGTTCCCCATCTCGCATTCATTTGCAAACCGGCAATTGTTCGCGGGAGCGCACCGATCCTCATCGGTCTTTACTGTATTTGTTTAATACAGAATGTCGTGTTGGTGAGGATATATTATTGGTCAAACCTGTTGACTGATTGAGAGTTTCGCTACCCATTTTATAAAGGTCGGAAAAGACCACAATGGCCCGGAGATTGCGTCGATCGTATGCTGGTGCAAGCGCCACTAAGAGCTCTTCAGAAGGATCATGCATCTGCGTAGACCATTCTCGATCTCGGTCGCGAATTGGATTCTCTTTGTGAGCATGCTTGGAAACACCTCGATTAATCAACGCAAATATACTCAAAGAAATAGCTTTCCGACGAGGAGAATGCGCCCCATTCAACTTCTCGAATAAAGATCCTCAATCCGTCGTTATAATGCTGGGACGAGGAGTCGGTTCTCGTCCCGCAGAGGCCCGATTCCATTTTATTTGTCCTGATAGCAAATACGAGGAATTCAGGCTTCAATAGGCGATGGCTATCCTCCTGCTGCTTCAGTAATATCGGCAAATTATTATCCCCGAGGCTTCCCTCAGTTATGCTCGATTGAAATCTGCCGGCGAAATCTGCTGAAATATCACGGGTGCTGTCGATCAGACAGAAAAAAACATCAGATTGCAGATCAAGATACAACTACGCCGAGTGCGCTGCCGAATCGAAGGGACAAGAAGAAGGACTTCCACGGGAAGGGAAAGGAATAATCTGCAGTGTTTCGTAGCTAAATGGGTTTAAATGCGACGTTACGAAGAGCAAGAAAGAAATCCAACCAATTGAGCACTAACCCCGATTACCAGTAGAAATATCTTCTTGTACATGTACAAAGCGAGAATGAAAAGCCAGCCGATGTGTTCAAATCTAGGCCGCGATTCCATGTTTCATACTGGAAGGGGGAACCCAAAGCCAGAGATTCGTAGCGCGCACCGCAGATCATTCGCGTGCCGGAAGATGCCGAGGGAGTGAGTGATCGATATATCGGGCCCTCCTTTCTTGACTTTTGTTTCGTCGGACCAACCTAGCGCTCGCTACTTTGGAGTATAGAATTCACTCGAAATCGCTTTAAAAGGCTGGCGTGCAGTTCTTTCTTATGACCAGCACCACAAACGCCCCTCGTACTCAACACCAGCAGCCTCTCGCGTCTCAGCATCATGAGCTCCCCCTCAAGCCGCAACTCGCCCACTTTCTTCCGCGACGAGCTCAAGCGCGCCCTCGAGGAGCAAACGTTTGGCATAGCGAGCTACACACTAGGTCACTCGACAGCATTCGAGGCCAGTGCTCGTGTCACCCTGCTCGAGGGCGTAGAGGTCGACATCATACTGTCCATCCGCGGCTTCCAGGTAGGCGTGCAAGTCCTTTTGTAATTGTCCAAAGAGTTCTTGACGCGCGCTCTACCCAGGCCCTTCACAGCTCGTCATCGAGCACATCCACTAGCATCGGCTCGACTAGCTCAACGGTCTCCGTAGATCCAGATGCATATTTCGAGACCGTAGACACGCTGCTGCAGCATCTCAGTCCCCTTTACGCAGCCAAACGCACAGAGACTCTGTTTGCGAAGCTGATGGCTTAAGGAATGGTCCGAGTGTACGGCGTCTTGAAGGCAGGCAGAGAAACCGAAAGATCAGTAGCGGCGCTAATTCTTGATGGACTACGTACATGATTTTTGATACTCCGATTCCAATGCTCTACATTAGACAACTTTATTGCCCTTTGTAATGCCCCCTGAAGTTCGTGCCGTATACCTCTGCAATAACGAGACCCCATTTCATTCTCGCCAATGTCGCGGCTCGTAGAAATTTGAAAGTACCGTAGATAATTTAAGGTATTCCCTCGGTCCCCGTACCGCCAACGTACAATAGGCCAAATCATCGAGCAATGCGGATCATTGGTGAGCAAAAAACGTCGGGGGTGCGGAGCGATTCGTCAGATGCGCCCAACGAGGAACACGGCAGTCACTGAAGCGCATGTACGCTACCTCCGCACTGGATATTCGGTAAAATAGACTGAATGGACCGTGTTCGCTAAACGACTGTTTCAAGACGCTCGGAGGAAAGGGAGTTGCAAACCTCGGAGTTTTGTAGAGATCGTACTATTGTCTGCGTAATGGGGATCGAGTGGAGGGCGCGGTGAGATTGATTAATGTGAGAGAGATCTCGATCAAGGCGCGCCCCTTGACGTGCATCGCGAACTCGGCCTTCGTAGGATACTTGGGCGTTTTAGAGGTCGATGGTCGGCTCAAACTTGAAATAGATGGTAGGGCATAACATCACTTATGATTAAGCACTTGATGGGAATAGACTTCGCCGTAGACTCACTGCTTAGAAACCAGGAACCAGCCTCCTTAATCCATAGCGTCGTCGAAAGAGACATCGAAGACATCACTGACTTGCCAATTCCGTGTGACTGCGGCTCAGCGGATTATTGACCGGCGTTCGTTTATCCTTGTTCCCGACGACGAAAAGTCCACCGTGGGGCTGTGAGAAATGGGGGTCAAATCTGCTTGGTATATGAGCAAAGGGGGTAGTGCACCTTCGACCATCACTGTCCAAACCTCCCGTTGAGGAACGATGTGCCCTTGCGCAAAACGCGTGTCTCCTGCTCGATGAGTCCCCGGTGCTTCACTGAATTGCGTTCGGTGAAATGACTGTAGGATCGCCTCGGATCTGAACCGACTGTATTCGTTCTGGATGCAGAGGCGCATGCGCAAGTTATGGCCTTCGACGACCAGAGAGGCATAGGTCGCTGTCTTTGCAGCGAAATATCGGGAGATCGCGGAGGGAATATTTGACGATGAGCAATTGGCGTAAAGACGGTGCCAACTAGAATCCACCAAGGTGATTTCGCTAGCATTTCGTGGCTCTAGATTTTTAAATGCTCAAGCAGAGCGTCCACGACGTCCAGGACCTTCTCGTTAACACGTTCTCCACCGACACAGTCCTGTAGTCGTCGTGAACACTCCTGCTGCAGGCCATACTTGATGCGGTTCGTGGAGGGCATCGTTCAGGATGGCGTGCAATTGAGGGGATCCGGTCTTTCCAGCCTTCCCTTTCAAATACGAAGTCACAGAGCGACTTGGTCCAACCTTCATACGAAATTCCTTCCTGAATAATACAGTGCATCGATAAACATGCCGAATCTGTGGGATAGATGAGGAGGATTAATTTGCACACAGTTCGTATACAATAAGACGAACCCGCATAACATTCCAAAAACGACACCAAGAGGTCAAGAATCCAGGTCCATCGCCTGATTTAGGCGGCGACTAGAGGCGGTAAAGTCCGCAGATTTCCAACCTAATTCTGGCACGGAATCTCAGCTTCTTGTTGATGACGGGTTCCAGAATTACACCGTCGGAGCCTCGACATAAAAGCCATGGAACACAGCGGGCAGGGACGAGGGATCGTTCGCCAATCTTGAGCTGCGAGACTCCACGGTAGTCAAATGGTGAGTAAACATCATGTTACCCATGCTTGAGGTCCCGCCGAGGGTTTTGTTGGCGTTCACTGATCCTTACCTATGAATCCAAGTCAATTCTTTTTTGTATGGCAACTACAACTTACGAGCATTAGGCTGTAAGTCGGAGGATCGTATACTCCTCTCACCCGGAGAAAAAGCTAAGCTGTCCTTCGCAAGGTTTGTTACGTCCTTTTTTCACTACAGTTCGGGGGCAAGGAGGAGCGATCTCAGGTCTGTCAAAATTGAGGGTCATAACTTTAAACGAGTGAGTAAGAGACTCCCTCATAGCTTCCCGCTGATACAAACGCATACCTTTTCTACAGTCAGATCATTTCATAAACTGGTGGATGTCGAGGTGCAAAGGTACTTTGAACAAGTTCTCCTGGTTCGGTCGTTTCAACCATAGTTCCCACGCCTTCACTTGTTTCCTTCCCGCAATGTCTACTTTGCACCTTATTTCTCCAGCCTTACTCCTGGTCCTCCATTAATCAACGCCAAATAGTCTATTATCGTGCCGATACATGTCTGCGAAGATCTTCTGGTTTCAGAGTCTAAACGGATAATCGTCGGTTGTGGGGTTCCAACTCTGAGTCTTCAACGTATGACTTGGAAAAAGTGGAATACAACGTACGTTGAGTAACTCGATTTTGCGAATCACTTCCTCTCTGACGCCAGACGGCAACATCACTCCAGAAAAGCGCGCAAAATTGACTGGAATCGTCGTTTCACTAATCCTCGTCGGCGAGTCGTCGCAGAAGTGAGC
This sequence comes from Schizopora paradoxa, assembly GCA_001020605.1. Lineage (NCBI taxonomy): Eukaryota > Fungi > Basidiomycota > Agaricomycetes > Hymenochaetales > Schizoporaceae > Schizopora > Schizopora paradoxa. The sequence continues at coordinate 29,291 of KQ085939.1, forward strand.
TTCGAGACCATGCGGAGGTTCTTCGCGATTTTGTGGATCTTCTCACTCCCAACACCGGCACCGATTCAAAATTGAGGAATGCCTAGGTCCGTCTTTCAGCGGTACCTTTCCTAGCTGGGAAATGATCCTACTTTTTCCAGAGAGAAGCCACCTTGATTTTTGGAATTCGAGCTCAGGCCAATACACAGGGGATTGGATCGCAAAAATTTGCTTCCGTCTGGCGAGCAGTATTTCGAGCCAATCATGAATACCAAGACTTATCATTATCAGTTGTATGCATTTCTTCTTCTGAACTCATCTTTCTTTTTCCAGTTTCGCCACAACAGACCATTCTCGTGCTCTCGATTTCGAAAGGTGTCGAACGTATCTCGTGGATACAGTATGATCTGGCCTTCAAAAGGGCCACACTCTGATTCCTCAAGAACTTGAAAAACAGCACGATCACAAGGATATCCGATTTCTATCGAATTGCTTCGCAGCAGGCTTGATATAGTGAGTTTATTATAGTTGATTTTAAACAGGGCGTGTTTGATATTGAGAGTGAGTCCAGCCTGGCAGCCTCGCGAGCGCCGTAGTAAGTTGCCACCCAACCACCACTATCCTTGTCTACGTTCGGATACACGACACACTATACCCTACACCTTTCTTGACTATCAAGTGCTGCGATGAAGTGTTTTCTTGCCGTTATCACTTTGTTCCAAATCCTACCCTACATTCAATGCAGACCAGGACTTTTTGACGGCCAAAACAGCACCAGTTCTCGGGAAAAACTTGCGCGACGACTAGCTTTCGAATCCCATCTAGAGCTTCCATCACGATTCATGCGGAGATATGCTGATGCTCGACCGATCGACAGTCTTGGACATCTTGGAAAGCGTTCGACTTCAAGGACACGCGCGTCCATGCCACGCTCAAGGCCTGCTTCAGCGGCAGTACCAAATCGAAAACATAAGGCAAACAAGACAGCGAAGCATCCTCGATCTCCGACTGAGTCTCTAAACATGGCACCAACTCCGGCGCCGACTGGGAGTAATTCAAGCTTGACGACGATTCATATTACTGACGAGAATGACTTCGCCCTTCTGCTTCCTACGCGTCCTGGCGGTGAGTGTCCAACAATAACGTGCCACTCAGACCCATATTCTCATACCCTTAATCAAGAGCTCATCTCGGATGCGGAGTCTGACGCTCAGGCTTACTGCTCGACAACGACCGGTCCAGTTTGCTCCAACATTATGTCTGCTGGGTTCATCAAAGCCGCCGCAATCTCGAAGTCCCCGAACAACGATTGGATCCAAGTGACCGGCTGTATCGACCCGAGCAAAATGTCTCTCTCTCCAGATGACGAAGGAGGTCAGCTCGATGTTCGCTTCCCCAACGGCGCTCAGTGCATGTACGGTGGATATGGAGCTAGTTTCATCGAGCAGTTAGTCTCATTCTACCTCTCTAGTGAGAATGATCCTGACCTCGCGAATAATAGAGTTGAGCCCGCGACGGGTCGCTTCTGCCTTCGCTGCTGTGCCTCGGAAAACGATCAGACGAATTGCAACTCGCATCAAGACCGAGGGGGTTGTCTTGTCGCGATCCCTGGAAAATACGACTTCCCTGAGTCTGGCGTCTCGTGCTCATAACGAAATCTTGTCCGACCCGAAGCTCAACGTGTTCCTCCTGTTCATCCCCTTATCCTCAAAACATCCACCGACAATCTATCTTCGAACTACACCCTTCATACCCTTCGACAATTTGCATTGCATATGCGTATTCCGTTTTAAATCGTATACCCAGCGCTTAGTTGTACACTTACACTACTACCCTAGAATTTTGCATGGCCCGGTTTCCTCAGTTTCAGTTTAAAATTCCTCCTTCACCAACCCATCTGTTCGTAGGTCCAACCCATGCAGAGTTTATGGCCGTCTCGCTCCTTCGGTCCAGGCGCCTGACAATAGTGCACGTTCTTGTGCAGCGTACTGACCAACGAGACGTCCTCTGAAGTCAGCTTCGGGAGTTCCTACAGGGCAACATCAGCATTGCGAGTGATTCTTTTCAAACCAGGTTCTACGTACGTGCAGATTCCCGATTTGCCTCTTAGAGTCCGTGCTCTTGGGTACAGCGGTCGTTCCTCGCGCAATATCCCATGCGAGAGCGACTTGAGCAGGACTGACGTTGTACTTTTCTGCTAGCTGAATCATCGTTGGGTCCTCGCGGACCGGAGCGTAGCCTGTTGGCGAGTATGCTGTCATAATGATGCCCTTCTCCTTGCAGAAGGGAAGGAGCTCGGGCTGCGCTTGGTGGGGGTGCATTCTAAACGGAATTCATATGGTTGGCTTTTGCGAAGGCGTTTAAAAGTGAATGAATATCTCACTCGCACTGATTGGCAGCGGGAATCACTTTCGCTGTCTCCAATAATTTTGTAAGGCTGGAGAGGAGATGATAGATCTGAATAAGTATAGTTGCCAACGCCGGAAATCATAAAAAATTACTCACTTCTTGACGCTGAAGTTGCTCACGCCGATAGCTTTGACTTTCCCGGTAGCCAAAAGCTTCTCCATCTCAGCGTACGTCTCGGCGAACGTGGGCGAGTCGACGACGCGGTAATCATCTCCGGGTTCGTCAGCGAATGCTTGAGGGAAGTGCATGAGGTACTGTAATCATCAGGGGGGGGGGATTCGAAATTCGTTCGCAACGTGAGTAATTTAGCTACTCACAAGATCAAAATACGTCAGACCACTCCTGCTCAAAGACTCCTCAAGCGAGTCTGCAACTTTGTGGTGGTGATTATTCCTTTATTGAATATCAAGCATATGGATGAGCCGAACGCATATTCTGTGCGTAGCAATAAGAGCTGCTCACGGGAGTTTAGTCGTCACGAAAATCTCTTCGCGAGGGATTCCACAGTTCAGAACAGCGCGACCTACGACGCCCTCCGTGCCGTATCCATGCGCTGTGTCGAGGTGTCGGTATCCGTTCTTCAGCGCAGACATGATCCACGGGTAGGCGCTCTCATTTTGCTCTGGCGTCGTCCCCGACCAGCATCCCAAACCTAAATTGACATCCATTACATGTAAACGAAAGAAAGTAATCATCAGAGTTGATAGCTATCTCTCACCAATTGCTGGAATCTTGGCGCCGGTATTCAATGTAAAGTAAACTTGTTCATTGACCGACATGTCTTCCTTTGCTTTCGCCGGGTCTTGCAAGGGTGAGATGGATGGATATGGGACGATACAGATGACTTGCTTCGCTGGCGACGCCCATTCGATTTATATCCGTCAAGTGCTTCGAGTTGACGCATTCTGGTATTGGTACCGAGTATAAAAATCTCCAACGGACCGCACGAATCCCGTAGGATGAACAGATCTTCCAGAAAACAAACTTCGATCCAAGAGCAGTAGAGTACTTGCCTAAGACGCTAGCTGGGATGAAGATAGCCTTGAATCCCCCCTTGATAACATTAGCCCGTTCAACTGAGTTATTGTTGGAGACTTGAAGATATCGTCATGATGAACAACGTCGTGGATCTTGACACAAATTGTACGAAGAGACCAACTGCCCACGGTGTTTTGCGCAGATCTCACACATTGTCGATTCGATGTACATTTCTGATAGAAAAGATAGTTAGGTACAGCCCCAAAACCTCATAGACACAATGGATAAAAAAGAGAAAGAGAAAGGAAAATGTCAGCCACATATACTACTCCTTTACCTGCACAGTCCTCGCGACGGTAGGAGTCCCACGTGCGGCGGTGCAAACTGTAGAATTCGCAACCAATGTGTTCATCTTGCCCCCATTCTCATAAACGAGAGTGCCATTCACCACTACCCCTCCCGACACAGCCCGAGGGGCGGTCGGAAGAAGAAAAATGAGAATAGAATAACCACTGCCCAGATCAACAGAAGTATGTGTGGACGAGAGTCCGATTCTGTGAGCCTGAGCATCGGGGGCGGATTGAAGAGACTGGAAAAAGGAAGGGAACGAAGAAGAGACATAACATAGAAGGGAGCGACGCACCTATAGAACAAGCCCCGCCCTGTGCGTGAAAGTTGGCGTGCAATCGACAACGGGTTAATTATACGATTCTGGAAAGCATATAGTACAGAGCCTCGTTCGTGACGAGCACTCGGTTGCAAGGTAAAAGTAAAATGCGTAGGGTCCAAGGTAATGATCATGACAGGGCGTAAGTGATGCGAAGGCGAAGGAGAGAAAAGCGAAGATGAGTAGCGAAGAGCCCGTTTTCTGCCACAAAGACCCCAAAAAGATTGAAAAAGAGGAGAGTCATGTCCGCATGACAGTATTTGGAGGAACGATGTGGGAGACATCGTTCCTAGTCAGAATATGGCGCCAAAAGTCCATAATGTTCAAGCTGAAAAAGGTCACCATATTCGGTCAGACGGAGTCAGAGACGTCGCTGATACAATTGGCTCAGCGCTGGCTGATGTTGGCCCTGGTTCTGGATATGCATGCATGATGCTCGCGAGCGTGAGCGGTACTGCAGATTGCTGTTGCCCTTGAGCATGGAAAGGCGGCGGCGTGACATCGTTCGAAGGCGCAGACGACAGAGCCGAAGAAGACGTCGACGTCGACGGCCGTTCCATGGGCTCAGCGCCTGGCTGTCCTGGAGGGAAAGCCGACGGCGGGGTTGGTGGCACAGCAGCAGGCACGCCAGTTGACGCACCAGAGTGCCGCGCGCTCCGTCTCCGGCCGGGATGTTGCTGCTCGTACGCCTCAGTACTGGAAATCGGCGCTGGAAGAGCTTGCTGTGGCAGAGGCAGAGGCATGGCAGCAGCGGCCATAGAAGGGCTGGGCGTCGACAGCTCGCGTTCACGGGCAACCTCCCGGTCTCGCTGTCTTTCGCGTTCCCTTTCACGCTCTCGTTCGGAAGGATAGTAGCCGCCCAGAGGCACTGAGGCATCGTAGTCCTCGGGCAGAGCAGGGATCACGGCAGCATGTCGACCGCCAAGAGGCCTAACACAAATTCAATAACACGTTTCAATTAGAGTTAAAAAGCGACACTAACCCTCCCTCGATGAAATTCTGCCAGACATAGTCCCTCAGCCGGTCAGCACCAGGCAACTCCTGTATCAAATGCTTGATCGTATTCTGGCCAAGACCAAAGTAGTCCGGACCGGAGACAGAGTTCGAGTGCTGCCTCTTGCGCACCATATTTGCTGCGCGTATAATGCCAGACCAGGCGCCCGTCGCGGTGCCAGCAATGATCGGGCGATCTGGCATATCTTGCGCGATGATTTGAAATTTCGGACCGTCACCGCCATCCAGGATCGTGCAGTGATAGACTACCTCTGCGTTCGGGTCGATGGTGGAAAGGTACCGGCTATTATAACACGCAAATGCCAGACGTCAGGTCGGTCTAAGCTAAATTTAAGGAGGAGAACGCATTGGGCACGTACCGCGTTACCTCGTATCCGACCGGGAAAATGTATCGCTCGGTATGGAAATGCTCTCGCATGCACACCTCGCCGAGATTGATAACGGTCATGATGCCGACGTTGAGGGGGAGGAGAGGTCGTCCGGACACCCTGTCGCGTGGTACGGTCGGGATGCTGTAACTTTTCGAGACTACTGTATGCGCCTTTAGTCGTTTTGGCTTCGTTGATCGTTGCATTTCCGAGGGTCGAGCCGAAGGAGGGCCAGATGAGGTCGACACCGATCGCGAAACAGGTAGTGAAGGCGGTGGAGGTAAAGGAGGGCCCATCGACATGACGTGACCGCCGTACACAGGAGACGCCGCTGGAATATGCAGAGGTCCAGGAGAAGGGATCGGGGAGATAGGAGATTGTGTATTTGAACGCGATCGAGGAGAAAGGTGAGGAGGGATGGTCGAAGGAGGCATCGGAGGGAAATTTCGCGTTGTTGCGCTCAATGGCGTCGGTATGGGTGGAGGACCCATAGATTTTGCACCTGGCTCGCTCGACGGTGATCCATTTGCAAGACTCACCGGGTTGATTCGCAGACGGGTTCCGTTCGTCGAAGCAGGCGACTGGGACGATCCTTGCGCGCCAGGAGGATGCGACTCGGTCAGTATAGGATCCACTGCCACTGCGAATGAAATGATAAATCGTTGTTATTCGACCGTATCCAATAAAAAGGTAATAAATGCAAGAGATGAACACAAAACGGAACGGAAGTGAACGATGAGGATTGTTGGTACACAAGAAGGCAAAGGCTATTTACCAGTGTTCCTGCCAGACCCACTCGCCGATGCAGAAGCTGTCGCAGAGCCTCCTCGCTGACGCTTGGTCGCGCGACGAGTAGATCCGCCAGCAGACGATGCGCTCTGCACCTGAGCCTCTCTTGTGTTCTCGTCGTCCGGCTTCTCCTTTTCGTCAGTGGCTTGCCTCTTGCGCGCGTTGGGTCCAACATGTCGCGAGGTCAAAGCGGGGTCCACGTCGTGATCTTCAGTGTCAATCTCGGTCATGGCCTGCTGGAGGTTCGAGATAAACGCCTGTTGCGACCGCTGCGAGATGAGCGAACGCGGGAAAGCGCCTGATATCGGTGTAGGGACCGCTGGGTGCGCGGCGTCACCGTTCGGGGAATGGGACGGGCGGTGACGGATCTGCTCGACGCTCTGTTCGAGCTCGATGATGCGGTCTAGGAGAACGCTGTCGACGGCGAGCACGTCGTGGATCGACGACGGCGACGATGTTGGCGACGACGACGAGCGGGATGGATGGAAGTTGAGGAGAAGGAGTGTCAAATTCAAATCGGGTTTTTTGAGGTAGCGTGAGAAAGGAGCGTAATAAGGTTATTTTCATTTGGGTCAATTTATCGGTGAACGGGTTGAACTCACTTTCGTTCTGCCCTCAATTGCGAATTCCGCTCGCCAGATCGCTGTAATTCCATCGCTGTCTCCTTTTGTTTCTGCACCATCATGTCGCGTTTCAGCGGTCGAATTTCCCCCATTTTTCGTCGAGATAGCGAGGAGAACACGCTCACCTGTTCGAGTTCGAAGTAACGCCTCTTCAACCTGCTGTACTTGTCTGCCAACACGTCGTACGAATTCACCCCGCCAACCTTCATGGATCCACCGTTCGCAAGCGGGGCAGACGCGTAGTGTATCTGCGGTCCCCCAAGCGCCATGTCTTTGTCCGGTGGGGGGCCCATGCTGCCTCTGAGGCTCATCGCGTCGGTGCGTGCGTGCGTTGTCGTTGCTCGACGGTCGCGATCTGGAGACGAGGACGGGTCGAGAGAGTCAGAGACGAAGATGGCGAGAGCAGAATGTGGGAGGGGAGCGAGATGGCACTGGCCAGCTGTCAAACCGCCGAGTGCGTCCGATTCGGTAGTCTCTCTAATTATTATAAGATAGATCGCTTGCTCACCTTCCCTGTCGTTTTCCCCAATACACTCCGGGATTACAACGCCTTCGCCTTCTTCCTCTTGTCACCTGCGCACTCCCGGTGAGAAGGGTTTCCAATCTTGTCGAGATGCCCGCCGCTGATGAGCCCAATAGCCCTAACCAGCCACCACCTCATTTTCGGGAATAACCGTTCGCATCGCGCAAATAAATTCCTCGTGTCGACAATGCAATCCATTTCCCCCGCGAATCTCAGAGATGAACTCCATCTCGAACCCCCGCCGACCCTGCTAAACAGCCGTTTTCTCTCATACAAGGCAGGTTCTCACGGTCATCGCCCTCTAACTCATCCCTAACGCCTCCACGCGCTCACAGGTCTGCTTGTTCTAGACGGTGCTCGTGTCCAGAGAGAAGACTTGCGTCTATTCATTTCTGGGGTCGCCCTCCTCTTTTCCATTACTAACACCGACCCCCTCTTCGGACGCGGGGGGGGTGTTCGGACAGTTCGAGTCGCTTCACTTCGCTTACTCAAAAAGGCGTCGCGAATCAACGGAGTCTGAATATTTGTATTCTGTCCGATC
>KQ085939.1:37191-63511 GCA_001020605.1 Schizopora paradoxa
CTTTTGGATCTCCAACTATGTATCGACATCATGAGATCTTCACGGCCGATCCAGATATCAATACCGTTTGCCGGACTTTCGAAGATTAGACATCTTTGCTTGTGTGCAAGCAACTCCATCCTTGCACCAATACCGAGCGGGATTTCATTACCGTCGCTGCGTTCCCTCTCCTTGAAATATTCTCTGAAGCTCGAGGTCGATTGGATCACCTCGCTTCTGGATGTTCTCAAGGCGAGTAGGACATTTCAGCCAACGCAGTTGGAAGTGGAATCGTGTAGATGGACAAAATATCCCGTGTTCGCACCTTCTGGCGAGTTGAGTACATTAACGCACGAAGAACGCGCAAAACATTATGTGGACGTCACGGCCGACGAGATGCGCCAACTGATGATGTGAATCTGGTACGCCCTTTGTTCTATTTTATTACTTCCTATCCGCCTAACACATCCGCTCTTCGCAGGGATACTAGCGTTACTAATCCATGCTCTTACGTTCGAGTCCAAAATCTGGAGCAGAATAATCTTTGTCTCTATGATGTCCAGTCGATCCGCTTTTCCGTTGCATAGTCCCAATCGGAGTCGAGCTCTCGAAACTCCATGTATAACGTTGACTTCAATATGCTTGAATTTTGTTTTTTTCTTGCTCTGTACAGACTGTACTTCGTCAAATTCTCTTCATTCCCCGCACTCCCGGAAATAACACGTTCGCGCACCGAACGACGCGTCCGGCTAACGCCTGCTCTCACGCGCCTCGAATCCGATTTCGAGTTCAAATCGTGTTGGACCAAGAGTCGAACAGCTACTACCATCAGCGCTCAGCAGATCTGCCACACCGGCACTTCAAAGTTAAAACTGTAATTCGTATGTCTTTAAAAAGGATTTGACTTTGGCGTACTAATCAATGTGATCACTGTAGGCAATAGCGGCGGATAGGAACGAAACCTCGTCATCTGATAGCACGAAACCCACTGTCCTTGAATCTTGTGATACAGCAACTATGACTTCGACGGACGAGTGTGCTCGATCGCAAGGCTCAGGATACATCGAAGAGGGTGCAATCTCCGCTATTAGAGATATTCTCGCCCGGATTCAGAAGGAGGATGGTCGACTCAGCGCTCAGCAGGACTGGGTAGATGAGATGTGCCCACCCGATCCGTGCGTATCAAATCGAATGGAAACTTTGAAGCGTACTAATATTCTCCCTAGAGTAGTATTTCAGTACGAAAACAAGTCGCAGCGCATGGTTTTAGAAGTCGCAAGAGCGAGGAAAGCAAGTGAAGCCATGAGTGTTGCAAGCCGTGCGCTCTCACAACTTGCAGAACTCGTATCCGTCCAAGCTGCAGCAAGCGAAAAATCTGTCCTGGCTTTACAGCTCAGGACGGGATTTTCGATTCTTCCCGATGATATCCTTGCCGTGGTACTCGAAGATGCAGCCTATAGCGATGTCATGGATTCCATTAGCATGTTCTTCTCGGATAACGTCTCTACTGCTGCGTTGCGAACTGTCGAAGCGGCAAAAAAACTCTCGCACACGTGTCAACGGTTTCGACATATTATAACTCGCCTTCCAGAACTATGGAATCGCATCAATCATTGGATGCCTCACGAGATGGCTACGACATGTTTCAAACGCCTTGGGTCCGCCGTCGCAAGGGTGGACATAGACGTCGCGATGAGGGGTCATTCTCTGATCTTGAAATTTATCGACGTAGCAAAGCAATACTCGGCGCTTTGGAGGAAGTTCTATTACTACGACTCCTCCTGGCCTCACGTAAACGGGGAGGAAGCTTATCACCTCTTCGAAGAAATCGGAGAGCGTACATTCAAACTAGAAGCCCATTCCTTAACTTACCTGGAAGTTAAGTACCCTCGTTCGATGGATGTACATCGCCTTCGAGATGTGCCTCATTTCTATTCGACGTGGTCGATGCCAAACCTCTCGGAGATGTATGTTGGCGGTATCATTCCTGTCCCCTTTGCAGATGCAACCTCTCTGAAGAATTTGCATCTCGTACTACGACGTGGAGATGATGATAGTTCTGAGTTGGGACGGTACGATCCACTAGCGCTCTCCTCATTCTTCGATTCATGCGTGGCTCTCGAAGAATTAGACATAGAGGTGGATTGCACTGCCTATGACGATGAACCACAGCTATTTACATCACGGCCGAGAAACCCCATCAGCTTAGGCCGCGTCGAAAAAGCATCATTTACCTTCAGCGACTGCACCAAGAAAAATGTTGAACCGGTGATGGACAACATCTTACTTCCTGTGGTTTCCTTTATGTCGTTGTCCGTCAACGGCAGTTCCTCGGATAGCGTTCCTGGGCCCAAATTCCTGGACGTTGACGACATCATCCCTTCAATATTATCGGATTCATTACGCTTTCCAAAGCTTTCAAAATTTCAGCTCCTTGCCAACTTGTTCAACAATGAAAAACCGCTCCGCATAAATATACCATTCGGCGCATTATCGAACATAAAACACCTGACTTTGGCCACGAACAAATGCATCCTTTCGCCAATTCCGGAGTGGATACAACTACCACCCCTAAAATCCATATATCTTGCGGGTTGCTATCTTGAAGAGGGATGGGTCGCTTCATTTCTCGGTCGTCTGAAAGCGCAGGGAAACTTCCAGCCGTCGGGGCTGGATACTTACGAATGTTTTTGGATCCCTCCTTCGGTCACGGTGATCGCTGAATCCGGCTTGGAGCAGTCGGACACTGGAGTTGCCTTGGATGAGGAGGAGCCAAACTATGTGAGTGCGACGTCAGAGGACATGCTCAGGTTGATAGAGTAGGGCGGTCGAACTCTCGATTTGTTACGTCGAATTGAATTGCAAGCACTTTTCTTCATGGATGTACTCATGTACTCAAGCACTGCCAATAGACGTGGTCTGCGTTCAAATGTTTGATTTACCATGAGATCGTATTTGATTTACTAGAGGACGTCAAGCGTTGAGGTAAAAAGAATCGTGAACGAACACCATCGATCACCAGAACCTGGATGCTTCGCATGTTCGGTGGGTGGGTATCTTCGGAGAAGCCTATTTAGAAAGAGGGAAAAGGATACTTGAAAAGATATTACTCGCAGCGCGAGGTGTTTGCAATTAGTATCAGCGCGGATCTTGTTCGTTGAAACTCCCAATTGACCATAATTTCCGAAGCTCCAATAAATACCAAAACTCAAACTCGGTGTATCTTCGGAACGTTCTTATGAGATTTTTTGTCCCATTGATCTTCACCAGCTTTCGAAGAAGAGACTTCGACGGCTTCTGAATACCTCTTAATGAAGCTTTTGGACTATCGGATGTCCTGACTTCCGGGCTATCAAAGATGTTGAGGGTTCTGACGATTTGAAATTGGCCGTTTATTGACGCACCTCTGCCAGACGTCATATACCATAAACCTCTTCAAGGCTTCAAGCGAGCCATCTACGCCGAGAAAAATCTCTATGAGAGATTGGCATTTTTGTTGCGGACGATATCGTATGCAAAAGAAAGAGAATCATTCCTCCTTGTGCAAAACTTGAGGCCTCCGGCCAATGCCGCAATCCGCTCTCACGGCCAACGGCAGTGAAGTGCTGGCACGTTGCACGTTGAGCATTTGAACCACGACTCCCACCTTCCTTCGACGGATACGTACTTACTTCAAACTGGAATCATGTTTGTCTGAATAATATCTTCGCGATACCATCTTTAATTGAATCATGTGAATATAGGGCTTCGCACCGAACGCTTGAGCCCTCAAGTAAATCGGTATCGACAATCGGCGCAAGGTCTACCAGTGGGGAGTCGGCGGAAGATTTCGCACAAACGTATGGTCAAACGAACATCGAAGAAGAGACATTTCCCATCTTAGCGGGTATCCTCCATCGACTTCAGGATAGCCACGGTGATCTTAGTGCTCAAAAGAAATGGTTCGATGAAATGTGCCCCGCCGCTGAACCGTGAGTTTAGAAACAGCTTCACAATCGTTTCCTCGATCCTTCATTTCTGAAGTACTTTGATGAATTAGTGCAATCTTTGAATATCAAGCCGAACCAACGCAGGCCGTCGATGACATTCTGCAGGTCACGGCAGCAAGGGACGCTCTGAAGATCGCGAGCCGTGCGCTCGTACAACTCGTCAAATGCATATCGATTCAAGCTACTGTTGCCGAGAAATACGTCACGACGTTACATCGCAGAAGGGGATTCTCATCTCTACCAGATGAGATTTTTGCTGTCGTACTGGAGAATGCTACATACAACCCTGAATCTGCAGCTGCGACAATCAAGGCAGCCACTACGCTTTCGCAGACATGTCGGCGCTTCCGCAGGATCATGATAGATATTCCATCGCTCTGGAATCGCATCGACGACTCTATTCCTCCAAACATTGTTTCCGCCTGTTGCGACCGCCTGACTGCCGACATAGAGGTCACCCTCAAAGTTTACAGCAGTGATTCAGAGCCGCACGTGGTCGCGAAATTCATCAATGCAGCAAAACAACACTCTTCTCGGTGGAAATCTTTTGAGTATTCTTTTTCAGGAGGTTCTGATGCCAGCGAAGTGGCACGCGGCTGCGCTGAAGAACTCGCAAGGGAGACCTATGCATTAGACGCTTCCTCGCTAACATTGCTCTACATCACGTACTATTCGAACCCCCCAAGATCTATTGACGGGGACCACCTTCGTGATGCGACTCACTTCTATTCGACATGGTCGATGCCGAGAATCTCAGGAATGTATGCTCGCGGAATAATTCCCATTCCATTTCCGGGATCAGCTTCTCTCAAAAATCTCTACCTCGACTTACCACGTTGCGTCGGAGGTCGATTCGACTTAAAAGCCCTCACCTCATTCCTCGCATCGTGCCCAACTCTTGAAGTGTTTAGGATGTCCTTGTGCAGTATGGAAATCGATGAGTCCACGCTTTTGGTTGAACCCGTCGTCATCGGTTGCGTTAAAGAAGCAGCATTCGAATTCGAATATTGTTCCAGGAGAGTCGCCAGGTTGGTGATGGCTGCTCTCCGTTTGCCAAAGGTTTCCAACATGACGCTGAATGTGGGGTATTTCTGCCTATATGGCGATTCGGAACTTGAAGTCGACTTGGAGGACCTTCTACTCTCGATATTCTCGGACGAATCGCGCTTCCCTGAGTTGACGGAGCTATACCTGAAAATTGGATCATATTCGGTGTCATACATGGGATCCCTCCTTGGTGATCTTGAACGCGAGGAATCTCCGTTATGCTTACCGTTTAACATACTTCCAAAGGTTGAATTTTTATTCTTAAACATAGGATCTACCATTCCTTCATCGATCCCGAGAGGAAAATGTCTTCCCTCTCTGCGCATTTTACAAATGGTGAATTGCGTCAGACTTGGTCCGGAATGGCTCCCTTCACTCCTCGAGCGTCTTGAGGTTCAGGGAAATCTTCAGGAACTCACGGTGACAAATTGCTCGTATGTTGCACCTCCAACGACTTCTGCTCTCGATCCCGGACAATCTGATACGACGGGAGATGGAGGCGAGAGAGAGCCACGCTCGCGCTTCGTTAAATATACAGAAGACGACTTGCGCCAGTTGACGGTGCGTTCATCTTCCTTCGATCTGAGATGTCGAATCTAATGACTCTAATCCTCTTGCAGAAAGTCCGCTCAATTAAAGTCCTTTGAAACAGAACTTTCGTGTTCTGCGCTCCGGGCCTTCAAGCAGATCTCCCTTCACATTTTTACAAGTCTAAAAATCAATTGGTAGAACAATCATATGCATATTGCGCTTTCATTTCTCTCTCCATCATTTCCAAACTAGAAGTTGAACGTTGCTTCCCAAAACAAATTCGGAGACCTCGACAAATTTTTCTCTACCACATCGTCGTCTTGCATTGAAAGAAGGATTTCAAAAAGAGTGATAGTCTCCAGTATAATTCCGGTTGATAAGGGCGCCGAAACGCGTGGATTGGACATGACATGTAGGAACGGCGTCTCCGCAAGGTCGAAGAAAGCTGGAATGCTAAATCCTTCAAAAATACTATACGTAAGATGTGAAAGTAAATTGAATTGGCACACACATGATACGCTAACATACCACCACTGCAGGAAATTATATCGCGAAATCGTCATCGCGACTTCCCGCAGAGAAATAGAGATTGCATGAGCGCCATCGGCTCATGATGGAATATTGTTGAAGGTAAAGAAGCTCTGTCAGATGACGTTGTCAACAAATTTTCTGAGTTATGAGACTCACCGTCCGGAAGACTTACTATCAGATCCTTTTTCCCCGAATGTCCGCCAAACGACATTACGGACGAGAATCGGTCCAATACTAACACCGACCCCCTCTTCGGACGCGGGGGGGTGTTCGGACAGTTCGAGTCGCTTCACTTCGCTTACTCAAAAAGGCGTCGCGAATCAACGGAGTCTGAATATTTGTATTCTGTCCGATCACTCCCCCCTGTCCGAAGAGGGGGCCAGTGTTAGTAAAGGTTACAGTTAAGCCTCGTATCATCATTAAGTTCCTCCAGCTCGGTATTCGTCTTCGCTTGACCATCCAAAAGTCAGTAGTGTGAATTGAAAAACAACGAAGAGTTCGGATGAATCAATGCACCAACGCAGTGTCATTTTCAACTATGAATTGACCTGACGCATTATGAAAAGCCATCCAAATCGTACAGCGTATTACATCTACAGACGTGTTAGTCTAAAGTTCTCTTGGATGCGAGAGCTCGTTGCGGACTGTAGGGTCTGAAAGTGGTCTAAAGCAAACTTGAAACGATGGCGATCCTTCGACTTGAAGCCCCGGCTAACACCGAAGCACGCTCTCACGGGCCATTTGCTTTTGCGCGTGGCCAGCGCGTTTTTTTCGAGGACTTGAAGCGTTTCAAGTTCGACACTTCAAGTCCACAGAAAAGCCAGGATCGCAATAGAAGGTACTTTTAAGAGGATCTGGTAGTGTAACTGTGGTTAATTGACTTGTTCGATTTTGAACTTAGGCAGATGGAATTGAGCTCGAAGATACCCCGGCCCAAATTCTACGAAAGCACTCAACCACAGGGCGAATCGTACATCAAGGAGGACGCTTTCCCCATCATCGCGGATATTCTCACTCGCATTCAAACGAATCATGGTCGTCTCGGTGCTCAGCAGGATTGGTTGAACGACGTGTGCCCACCCTATGATCCGTGAGCATCAAGTTTTTTCATGCCTTATGACCCTACTCATCCACGAACTACCCAGTGTAATATTCCGCTATGAAAGCAAAGCGCAACAATCTACAGAAGATGTCGAAAGAGCTGCACGAGCCAGTGAAGCTCTAAATGTCGCAAGCCAAGCGCTGTCGCAGCTCGCCGAACTCATATCCGTCCAGGCGGCAGCCAGCAAAGAATACGCCACGAGTTTGAAGCACAGGAAGACGTTTTCATCTCTCCCCGGCGAAATCCTCGCCGTCGTGCTAGAGGAGATCGTGGTTCGCAACTCTTGGGCGCCGTATATATACAATGAGCGCGAAGCCGGACCTGCGATTCGGATTTTCAAAGCCGCCACGAAACTCTCGCACACGTGTCAACGCTTTCGAAGCATCATATTCCAAGTTCCATCGCTTTGGAATCGCATCCACAGCTCTATGCCTCAAGTCATGTTCTCGACATGCTTTGAACGCGTCGCGACGGCTATCATGCAGGTGAATGTGGACGACGACAGTTGGTCGGATCCCCAACTGGTCACAGAGTTCATAGGAGTTGCAAAAAGTTACTCTCCACTCTGGGAGAGTTTCAACTTTCGTCATAAAAGACCTCTTGAGGAACTCGGAGATGGAAATCTCTTGGAATGCCTCAATGAGCTCAACACCCCTTCGCTAACTTCGCTCTCGATCTGGTATAGCGCGTACATACGGCCTGAAAGCGGGAATGGTCTTCAAGAGGCTCTCCATTATTACTCAACGTGGTCAATGCCTAAGCTCCTGAAGATGACTATCCGGAATATCATTCCTATTCCGTTTCCAAGTTCACCCTTTCTCAAATACCTCGACCTCGAATTGACACTCTACCACGAAGCGGTTCTACTCGATTTCAAACCCCTCGTCGCGTTCATCGCATCATGTGTAAACCTTGAAGAACTCAAGATGTACTTGTCGTATAACAGATTTGACGGGATCTCATTTCCGGCGGAACCCGTAACCTTAGCCCGTGTCAGAAAGTTGACTTTCAGGTTCCACTTCTGTCCTAGGGAACACGTAAAACTGGTGATGAGCAATCTCCTCTTTCCAGTGGTCTCCTGCATGTCATTGGATTTAGAGCACCTTGACGGTGAACTTTCAGATATTTCGGACAACAACGTTGACGATGACGATGTTTTATCTTCCATATTCGAAAGTCCATCGTGTTTCCCGAAGCTTACGGACCTTGAACTAAAACTCGGAGAACAATCGTTCCAACGCCATGAATCGTCTCAAATCAAATTACCCTTCAATCACCTCCGGACGGTCAAACAACTGAAATTAAATTTGGACTATTTCGGCGATTGGCAAGGTAGAGTGCGTTTGTTGATTCCGAAGGGGGAATGCTTGCCTTCTCTGCGGTCGCTGTCTTTGGAGTGTTGTACAGACATTAAATTGGAATGGATCACCTCACTCCTGGGACGACTTCATGCTCAGGGAATTTTGCAGTCATTGGAGCTCACAGTAACGAGCTGTTCATGGATCCCCCCTCCATCAACCACTACTTTCGACCCGGATCAGCCAGATACTGGCTCTACAGAAGGGGGAAAACCACGCGCCGTCAAATACACAGCAGAAGAGCTGCGCCAACTTGTAACGTAATTCGATGGTGAGACGAATTTTTCTTAAATTGAACATCCAAGTCTAATTCCTCCAGTCATTCGTCTCTCTAGTTTACTTATATGCCTTTTCGCGTTCCTTCTCCTGATACGGGCCTTCGCCTTTACATCGTACGAATTTCTTGCTTGCAGCCTCGATAGAGAATCATTTGTAGGAATTTTTTGATCTCGTGGTACTGGTAGTGCTCATACACTTTTTACCTTCATCTCGCATAGTATGTCCTTCCGATTGTAGACATCTTGGCCATGGTTTTCGGACTTACCAGTACTTTAAGCAATGGCAGATAGCACTTTCAGGATCATGATCGAACGGGCATTCTCACATGTTCGAATAGGGCGTCGGTAAATGTCATTTATATGAGTACACTAAGTACGTTTAAATCACTTTATTTAAGACTAGCCCTAAATATCCTTAAACCTACCCTAGGGTCTGGTAGGGTCTGATCGCGTTACCCGAGCTTAGCCGAGCCCATTCTCACAGGTTTGCTTCCGTGTTCGGTGCGTGCATCCCATTTCCGATCTTCGATTTCTTTGCCGATGATTCCAGTTTCTAAGCAAGCGACATCCATGGCGCCGTCTGGACATG
This sequence comes from Schizopora paradoxa, assembly GCA_001020605.1. Lineage (NCBI taxonomy): Eukaryota > Fungi > Basidiomycota > Agaricomycetes > Hymenochaetales > Schizoporaceae > Schizopora > Schizopora paradoxa. The sequence goes on from KQ085939.1 coordinate 46,596, forward strand.
TGCGTCGTGGCTATCTGCCTCACGACCTCGCGAGCCATCCACCCTCTCCCTCTCGTATCGTTCTCTTACCGGACACACCACTCACGTCACTCGTGTTCTTGCTCTACTCTACGCTGATTCCTCGATCCGCCTCGCATCGTCAACCTTGAAGAACTGTTGTTGCGCCATCCCTCTGCGCATTCGACAACGCTGCTCAGTGCTCTTGTCAATAGGAGTACATGTGCACGTTCACTCAAGCCTGTACTGTGGCAGGTAGCGTCGTTCACGAGGAATCATCGCGAGAAATGGTGCATATGCTTCATACTTGGAAACTCTGGTGTTGGTGAGTAGTAAATCTACTTCGGAAATGAATACATGATGAATTCTGATGTCTTACAGCAAATACACGTAGAATTTCGATCTATCTGCTAATGCAATGGCAAAGGTGCGTACTGTCTTCGAAAACATGAATGAACGGTTAATGGTCTAACGAGCAGTGTTTGTCACGCAGCAATGTATGATGTATGCTGTCACGATAATTCATTGAGCTGGAGAACATGGTAGCTTCGACCGACCGTAGCACGAGACCTCGCTTTGTATGAAGCTCCGCCTGTTTAGTATACCAATCAATTAAACATTAAGGAACCATGGTACCATTCACAGGCAGCTCAGATTTCTGGGTCGCATGCGTGTTCATAGTGCTTGCTTTGATGAACATCTGGGCGACCTAGCCAACGGTGGAATGATTTGTACGAGCGGAAAAGAGGCTCGGGAATTTCCGAGGGAAGTCGGTCCAAGATGTGCAACATTGTATGTACCATAGCTCCCTAACGGTCTAATGTTGAGAGATGTGCTTTGGTATAACGTCTCTTTACATCCCAGTGATTGCTTCTACCAGAAAAAATTATACCGGGAGTGAATTTCTGTTTTTCTACAGCCTTCATGTTTCTTCTGTCCCGGTGAACTCGCCAACGGTCAGTGGAAGCTTCTCAAGTGTTATCTAAGCGGTCGCTTCGACAGGCTAAGCGACGTTGTGATTTAGAAGGAGGGTATTGTTAGCCGAATGTCCAGTTCTGCCGAAGGTGTTGTTGCGGGGTCCTTGCATAGCCCACAGATTTAAGAAATTTAAGCTAAAAGAAAGTGACATGGCACTTTACGCTACTTTACGCAGGGGATCTCATACTTTTCCCCTAAAATTCTGTCGCTGGCAATGCAAATTCCGTCTTGCCCGATGCCTTTGACGCGACGCGTTCGATCACGGGATCTTGGTGGGATGTCGCACGGTGACAAAAAAGGCTCTGGTGCTCCTCGTCTCCTCCTTCTTCCTGACGTCCATGTCTCAGCGCTTCATCGCTTGCAATTGCAGCGCTGGCGTGCTTTGCATATGTTCTCATGGGTTTGATTGACGAGTGGTCGGTCAGTGCGACTCAAATTTTTGAACGACATGATTTATACTAATATATCTTTCTGCACAGTTCTTCAAGCACGGTGTCGAGAGGAAGAGCCTCGACGAACTCGCACTTGAGAAGCCTGGGCCCGTCCCACTTTTGAAAATAGGAATTTATGCAAAGTATGTCTGCAAATGACTGTCATTCTCCGCCTACTGACTATCTATCAAGCCTATGGGTCCGTGAAGCTTGGCATGCAACTCGTGCTGGATTCTTTCTTCTGGACACCGAAAACCCACTGCAGTGGGTGCTCTTTCGCCGCCTAAGCCGCCTCTACGACGCACCTGTTGTCCCCATTTTCATATGTGACGGTCCTCAAATCCCCTCTCCTCGCATCGCATCTCCGACTAATGCTGTTCCGTCGGAGCAACACTATCTCGATGAGTTGGAATGTTTTGCAAAGGCCTTCGGATTTACGTGGCATAAGGTGCATGTTACTTTACTCTCCAGCGTGATATATTACTCAAAATCGATCAGGCTCCCGGAGAAGCACTTGCAGAACTTGCAGAGATGAACCGACTGTCGAAGATCGATGTGGTGCTCTCGGAAGACACCGACGCAATTGTATACGGTGCTGAGTCGCTCATCCGAAGGTCTGTGAACCCAACTTTAGGAATCTCTGTATCTCACAGTTTCTAGGTTCAACACGATAGCAGATGACGATGCTGTTCGTGTCGACAGCTTTCATTCGCACGCAATACGAGATGCAAATAACTCCCCAATTTCGAAAGGTGCTCTACTGCTCATGGCACTGATGAGCGGGAGTGGGACACTACAGGTTCGCCCCCTCTCGTCCTCAAAATTAACCTTTTCTTTGCGCTAATTTGTCTTAGCCCGGTATTGCCGGTTGCGAGCTGAAGACTTCTTTCATGCTTGCACATAGTGGCCTCGGAGATCGCCTCTACGATGCCGCTTGCAGTATGAACGACGAGAGCCTTCAGGAGTTTCTCGATTCATGGCGCGAGCTCATCAAGTATGAATTGAATCAAGTGAAATTCCTCGATCACGCATATCCGACACTTGCATTTCGAATTGATAAAACTTGGCCCAGCAAAGATGTGATCAAGATGTTTGTTCATCCCGCAACATCGTTATCGCTGGGGATTTCCTTTCCGGAAGTGGCTCGCAAAGCGGCTCGCTTGGGAGATATTGCCGCTGCTTGTGAGTTACGCTTCTCGTTTGCAACGCCGAAAGCAGTTCTTAAGGTCTTCAAAAATATATTATGGGATGGCATCGCGATGGACACCATGATTCGCCATTTGTCGGGCGAGCTCACCGACGAGGAGCTGTTGGAGGTAGCGCATATCGCGAAGGCGGACCACGTTGATGACGAAACACAAACTCTATATCGGTTGGACGTTGACATCTCGTACGCCATTCACGATGTTTTGGATGGTCTGCAAGGGTTGCGTGGTCCTGCGGACAGCGTGGAAGTTGTTGGCTACGCACGGTCAATGAAGAGAACAAAAGCAGTCTGGTTGAGGCCTAAAATCTGTGATGGTCTGGCTCATTTGTTGGTAAATCAATTTCTCGTCTCATTTCTGTAGTTCAAAATTTGGTTTTTGTGTATCTGTATTGTCAAAGAACAGCATAAATATATTTATTCTTTTGCAAGACAACATAAAAACAGCGAACAAGAGGAGAATGGACCCTGTTCTGACGATACCCAACTGGTAAGCGATGAAGCACCTTTGTGGCTTCACATATTACTCTGCACCATCACATAAATTCCAACCATCAACCGACAAATTCTTTACGAGCTCTTGTAACCCCTCCCCCCTCGTCACCCTTCATAACCGTTGGTGAGCAATGGCGAGCGGGGAGGTTTTCGAAGCAAGAAAGGCCTCCGCTGCTCCCGAGACAGTAGCTGGCAGAGTCTCGACGCAAAGCGGAAAGCGAAAGGCCCGCACGTCAAAGCCATCGAAAACACCAGCAGCATCACTCGAAACTTTGACAGACGGAAAGGAGAAGGTGGTTAAGCAGCACCTCAAGGCTCAGAGAACAACAAAATCTTACGATGGGCATGTTGCTCGAGGGCGGGAGTTTCTCGCCAAGCAGTGCGAACTTGGTCGTCGCAGTTCTTCGGCTTTTCCAAAAACTTCTCCAATAGGTCCTATCGGTGCTGAAAGCGTCAGAGGCGACTCGGACTTGGATGATCCCATGGCGGCGAAGACAGCAAAGGGATCCCTTTTGGACGACCCAGAGTTTGAGCTCGCATTCTCCGACAAGCCGAACAAGCACTCACCTGAAGCACTCGTCTTTTACCTCACGCAAAAGGGCTTTGTTGAGGAGCTATCCATGTCGACAATTGATTGCATCTATTCGGCGTTCAAGGATTTTTGGACCCATTTGTGCGTCAATTAATTTTGTCAATTTTGCTATACACTCACTGTTCCAAAGGGCCGGAAGCAAATATCGCGGTGAATGGGGGTATGACGAGAAAGCGAAGGAGTGGCGAGGAAATCCGGCTGACTCTGCTGAGGTCCAGGACTTGCGCACGGCTCTTAAGCACAAGGTGAAGGCCGATGGGAGGATTCGGAACCACGCCGTTGCAATGTCGTACGAGTATATGCAAACGATAATGGCTTGGTCAGAGAGGGAGTGTCCAGCTGAGATGTGTTGTCGAGCACCGTCGTCGATGGAAGAGCGAACGAAGGTGACGAAGCACCTTCGCCTTCGGGCATTTGCGTCGACTGGGTTCACATTGTTTGCACGGTAAGCAAACTTTCCGCTGTGCTGGCTTCTTATTCCCATTAACTGACAATTTGCACACGATGGTCAAATTAGGAACAATGAAATGACCAACTTACGTCGTAATGACGTTACATTTGGTTGTCGTGGCCCTCCTCCGTACCATCAAGAGCACATCAAGGTCACTCTTGCGCAGCGGAAAGGATGGCAACACCGCACCGACAAGAATCCAGAGGCTGATGGTAAGTTTGTCTTCGTCCGCATTTGAACCTAATCATTGTGAGGTAGTTGACGTGCCATTGTATTTTGTAGGGCAAACGTACCACATCTACGACCAACCCACCAAGCACGCCATCAACAGCTTTGTGCATCTCAAGAATTACACCGAGTACCTCGAAAAATACCATGGAGATATGAAGCCAACTGATTATATCTTTCCAATGCTCGGCAGCAGTGGTGTTCTCCAACCTGGCTCACCGATCTCAAACGAAGCCGTGCAAGAAATGCTCGATTGGGCGGTTAGTGGTTCAGGAATTCCGGAGAAGCTCAGTTCGCATTGCTTTCGTCGGGGTGGTGCCCAATACCGCTTCATGTTTGCGCCAATTGGTGAGAGATGGACATTAGCTCGCATCCGATGGTGGGGAGGATGGGCGCCAGGTGAAAGTGTACGTCGTACATGCACTGTCCACTAGCGACTTACTTGACAGAGTATTACAGAAAGACACGCTCATTAAGTATCTATTGGATGAGCTTGATGCCATCGAAGAGGGCCATCAAGATGCACTCTGTCCGACGGCATCCGAACCGCAAGCGTCATTCTTGGGTGAGCATTCTGAATTCCAACCCGCAACGAAGGGAGAGGTGCGCGCGGCACACAATTCCATGGATCACCGCTTTACGGAGTTCGAAGAACGCTTTGAGGGACGCATTGACATGCTCGTACGCAAAGTAGTCAATCAAGTTATCCCAACGACCGTCTCTTGTCTACTCTCTTTACAATCTGCTGTAACCCCTGGTGCGTACTACACTGCGTAGAAAGATATTTCGCGAGTGAAGCAATATTAATGTGCTTGTAGTAACCCAAGCTGGTGCTTGGACATCATCTCATATAACTTCGACTATGCCAGCTCCGCATTTCACTCCACCATACATGGTCCCTCAGCAAGCGTACCACGGTATTCGAGGTGTCGAATATGCGTCTACGGGCCCCTTTGCTGCGAACAATTTTGGAGCTCAACTCGGCTTCGAACCTTCCACTACGAATGCTTGGAATCAAATGCCGCGTCAACGTGACTGGTATGTAAATTCTCTACCTGCTGCATTGTGAGTCTCATTGTTGTGTCTACTCAGGCAAACCTCACATTCGGTCTTGGCACCGCCAGCTCCTGCGCTATACGAAAGGTACTCGAACATCCCGTCAGCTGCAAGTCTTACCGCTGCTCCCAGCACTACTGGTCCCATCCGACAGAATAAAAGTGCAAGCGGGCGACGGTCTACTAGCTTCACAGGGTTACCAACGCGTGGGTATACCATCCCGAGCTTACCCCTCGTTCGCAACGGCATAAAAGACGAGTCGACCGCCTTGGACGACATCCTGCTTTTGTGGGAACATGGTGCACCGGAGTTTGGCGTTGAGATACCGTTAGGAAAATGGAATTTGGACAGTTCAGACGCAGATAAACGTATATTCGGGTCAAAGCATCAGCAGAGGAAGATGATTGCGGAAGAATACATTATTTAGTGAGTCAAATTTCAATCTGGTTTGCGGAGTTGACTGAAAATTTCAGTTACGGTCGCAATGATGCAAGCTTCAAGAGCGCGTACCCGGGCTGGCGCAAGGGCTTCACATACTTACTCGATACGATTCGGAAAGCCCGCCAAGCAAGAGGTGATGCTAAAACACGAAGGAGCAAGAAGAGAAACACGGTACTCTAATTTCAAAGCTTTACTCTATTCCGATTCATTTACTGCGATATCTAACAACACCTCTATCTAAAGAAATGTTCAAAGAAGAATTTCTTCATAATTATATATGCTCATGTACTTTATTGTTCTATTTACTTGAATGCTAAGATTATCCTACATAGTCAAATGACATGAGCATGAATGCAAATTAACCTATCATCACCTCAACTTACAGTAAGTACCGGGATCTGCTACACTTCGACGATGATGTCGTACTTGGCCGTCGAACTCGCTATTGGGAAAAGACTGTCAGAGAAAGTTCGGTACAAGATAAAAGTGCTTCATTACTCACCCATACAACTAAAATGTCACAAGGATTGCATCGTCTTGATGTGTAACTTGTATTTCAGACGTGCCATGCACGCATGAGCGGCCGTTGCAACGCCTTTCGGCCTTTCCGAATTGCTGATGCGTCTTAAAATTCTTTGTCACCTCAATGCGCTGAAAAGGCTTCAGCAAACTTGGATTTGATTTCTTGATTTTATTGAGAACTCACCACGGTGCTTAGAACACCAAATGAACGAGTGTCACTTTAGTAATGCAATCCTGCCGAATCTTCGCTGTTGATCTGCGACGAAGACAGGCGGGTTAGAGACTGCGTAGATTACTATAGAAAGAGTATAATAATACACTTACATATGCCCGGGGCGGGGCCAGTGCTTCGTAGTTGATGCTGTTAATGGATCGCAAGGGGGTCTGGAAGGTCGGGGGATGTCAACCGTGACGAACACGGAGCCATAGACGACGGCCATGATGTTAGCATCGAAGCGACTTCAAAATGCATCAAGGACTCACCAAAGCCTGAGATTTTTCACCTTCATCCCATCTTTCCACGACTTGAGCACCTACGACAGAACGAAGGTTTCGTCGCCTTGCCTGAGTCCGCGACAATCCAGCGAAAATCTTTGTTGATGGAGTGAGCTGTAAATATGATGAAGAAGGCTGAAATCTTGACTTTCTCACCAAGAATTGCAAGGGATGAGATGGTGCATTTGGATGTAGGAGGGAGCTTTGACGATCGATCGATCGACGACGACCGACAACAAGGAGCGAACGACACTGCGAGGACGATCCGTTGCACTGGCAATTTCTAGGCAAAAGCGGAACAGACTTACCTAAGCGCCAACGTCAAACGTCTTCTCGTTCGACGGTTCGACGCTTGTGAGGCCAGGTACCACGGAGAGTTGTTGGGACAGCAACACCGATCGTCGTGGTGCTTTTGCTGGCGCTGCGATTCAGTTGCTGAGAGTTTTGATGGTTGGCACGGAGCAAACGGGAGGACGAGAACGTTTCACGTCGATTGCCATCGACGACGACGAGCAGAGGAAACGAGAGGAAACGTTGAACGTGGACGGCGATCGACGAGGAGCAGCGACAACGACGACGACGATCCGTTGGCACTGGCAGGGCGTGCCAGGGCCCGAGGCCGAAAACGTGGGGTCGTGCGAGCGAGGCGGTGAAGCGTGCGCGTCAGCGTCCGTCGCTTCCCGAGGACGACCCTGCGCTTCCTTTCGCGGCGACGCGCGCTTGACCCGAAAAGGGTTTAGGTTCGCGCGGAGCGCGAATCTGCTTAAACCCCACAGGATAAGTTACTTTAGTTTACTAGTCGTTACACAAAAAGACGATCGTGAAGGTAGATGTAATTCGTTTCAGACGGAAGGGTGGGTAGAACGAAAAGGTATCGTCAAAGGAAGTCCATCTCGGATTGAAAGGGGGATCGAAAAAAGGCGAAAGAAAGAGAAAAAGTGGGATCGCAGCGATCAAGCGACATCCTTAGTACGCTGCAGCTCGCCGTCTGCGATAGTTCCCGAAGCTTCCACATACGCCGAGACAGAAGCTGAGCGCGAGTGCTGCGAGCGCTCCCAGAGTGAGCCAGTTCGCGTTCCCGTACTGCGCGGACACGCCCTGGTCCCTGACGCGATCGCGCACGATGCCCCAGAGTACCATGTCGATGACCCAAGCGAGGAGCGTGACGATGAACGCGAGGACGGACATGATCGTCATGAAGATCGTGCCCACGCGGTGCGCGAGACCGCAGAGACCGAAAAGGACGGTAAGCCCCGAGAGGGCAGCAGCGATGGGATGTAAGATGAGAGTTCCAGTGAGGTTATGGAGAGTCGTGGTGTTTAGTCGTGACACGCTATAACGCGAAGATTAGGACGTTGACACGGGTGAGACTGAAATAGCACGTACTCGGGCACGATGCCAGCAGGGAAGTTGTATCCTACGGACTTCCCACTCCCCGTGAAACCGAAAACACCGAAGTGTAATGAGCCTCCATTGTTTGCGCTGTTCGTTCCGACATTTAGGAAAGAGATTGAATTCCACGTCGGGGCAGACACGGAGACCTGGATGCGTAGAACGAAGTAAGCATGGCAGATTCAGACTACAAAACATATTTGAAACTTACGAAGATGAGTAGCACGCAAGCAGCCGTGCAAAAGAAAAGGCCTGGAGCAGCAGTCGGCATTTTGTGGGATTCGAAAGGATGTCTTCAGAAAGTCTCAAGATGATCGAGATCGCTGATCACTTGGTTCACTAAAGTTGCAATTGCATTAGCCAAATCGCAGAAAATCTAAAGAAAAATGGAACATACAAAGCGTGGACCGCAGATGACGGTGCGAGGGGAAGGAGGAGGGTGAGGGTGAACGATGCTCCATGCTCTGGGAGCGCGTGCTGGTTTTATAGTCCCGCGTGCTTCGTCGGAGCACCGCAAGGCTGGACTGAATCCAAGTCGTGCGAAATGATGACGTACCACGCGTTCGCATTTCTTGAGCTGCGCGCGTCATCGCGTGGTGCACCTCTATTGCCTGGCCCCACTCGTAAATCTTCCGGCCTAGAAAAAGTTCGGATCCTTGTCGGAGCATCATTTTGAAAAGAAAGAAAGAAAATATAAGACTATTCGAATGAATCCGACGTACCAGTCCATATCATTGAGGAGAAGTAAGAACGTCGATGTCAAGAGAAACGCTGCGGTCTCACTTGCACTGGAACCCGCAGTCCTTCAGACGAGCATCTCGAAGAAATATTTCCCGGAAGCGGGATCCTGTATGCATCTCGTGAGCTCTTGTTCTATTCCTGCTATCTTGGCGAACTCACTCTGTCCGTCGCCGGACCATCTGGACCATCTGCATCTCCTGATCGAATCGTGGAGTAGATTTTGCAGCATAATCCGTGCTGATCGACGTCCACTTTAGCTGAGCAGAATATGAAGGATGTCTGTTTCAGGCACGCTACTTGATTCCGTAGAAAATGGATCGAACACGTCTGAGGCGGTCGCGAGAGAAAATATAAAAGGAATGATCAGAATCACCCGAAAGCTCGCTCTAACGCAAAGAGACGTACCGCAGCAGCAGCAGTGTTGCTTACATCCTTCTTAACCGCATCATATATCTCGCTTGATATTTACGTGTATCAATGTATCCTCGAACAGCCTCGATTTTCGTGAGAACGAAAGTCTTCTCGAAAGCAAAGCCGAGCATCGGAGTAGAGCAAGCCTTCCGGTTCGCGTTCGCAACTCATACTTCGGAGGACTTGGCAAAAACTCGCAGTAAGCTTAGATACATTATGCTCATGAAGTTCGAAAACTCACGAAGGGGCTTTACGCCAGAGGAAGGGTTACTCGATAGATGAGATTCTTCCGAACGAAGAAAGAGGTATCGCTACGAAGGACAAATGGTCAACCTCCGTATCATGATAGGTATAAGACGTCAATACCTTGGAGACAGCGCAACAAGTGCCCTGACTCGCAGAGATGTACCGCAGCAGCCGCAGTGTGGCTGAGCCTAGTATATCCATCGAAACAGCATCTTCATATCATACACTGGACTTCTGATTCGCATGCGTCCTTGATTGACCTTGGTATTCCTGCGAACGACCTTTCTTCGACGGAGACACGGGGCATTGGAAGAAATGCAGCCCAAGATGCGAGAAGTCCTGATACAGGAACTGGAGGTAATGACCCGCAGTAAGCATTGGTATATAGTCCTGGTGGAAGTGAAAGACTTACGAGAGAGAATCAAGATTCAGGAAGAATTATTACGTCCATTCATGGGGAAGACGTCCAAATGGACCAAGACGCATCGCTAAGAAACGAAAAGGTCAACATCGGGGTATTCTTTTTGTCAAACGATATCACAGTACCTCAAAAACACTTCTCCACTTTGAGTTTCAATCATCGAAGATGAGTACATAATGTAGACCGTAGATGTGTCTGGATAGTCGTATACTCTGATGCAATATGCTTCAAAGAACGTGCTGTAAGCGTCACGACCTTAAGGAACATGTTCTTTCGACGACTCACTTTACATCACTCATCCCAATGATTCCAACCGAGGGGACGTTGTTTAAAGAAGCACCCTACGTTCTTCATTATCCTAAAGTTATCTAGCGTCAATATTATCCTCTCGGACGCGATAAATGACGCACGAATTCGATGAAAAGAACCTCTTGACACGAGATCGAACGCCATCCTAACTACTTGACGCGAGTTTGCCATTGAATCACGTTGGTCTTCCTCGATTTTCCATCGCGCATTTTCTGAAAGACAAGCGATGGAATGGAGGATGCAAATTTGACAGGAAATGTCGGCGACGCGAAGGTGAAAGTCGATGGCAAAGGGGCGTCGTCGCTGTCGCGACGCGACAAAGTGGACGCGTCGCTCACCCGGAAATAGCCGGGCCAATCACGGAAGCAGAATTTGCCCTTCCTCTGCACCACCATCATCGCAACGCGTCTCGTTGGGCGACGTTTTTCTACCAAAGTCATCTCGAGGCCAATACGCCACTGATTACTCTAAAATCTCATATTTCCTGGAGGTGCCTTAATTTTTGAATCGGTAGAGACGGAAGGAACGGTGACGAATCGAGCGACGAGGAACTCCGAGTCAAAGCAGGTTCTACGAAAGGAACTCTCCAATGACGAACACCTCTACAAACGGAGAAGATGCACCAGTCTGGTTCTCTGATGGATCTGTGATCGTCAGAAAGGGTGGGACTTCATTCAAAGTCCATCGGTCCCTCATCGAGTCGCTGTCGCACAATTTCTTCGATTCAGATGGTATCGTCAAGATGAGGTATGTTATCAATCAATGTTAAATTATTCTCTCTCTTTTTAAAACTGTATAGCGCAGAAGACTCGAAGGATATCTCGGTATATGCTGTAACATCGAACAATATCGATGTTAAGCATCTTAAGAGCATCTTCACACATCTATATCATCGAATGTGAGTTTCAAAATTCATTCGCTGATGACGGACTGGAATGCTAACATGAGAGTCAAGCAAGCCATCTTAGTGCAGATGCACCGTTCGACCACGTTCTCCGTCTCTACATATCTACAGCACCGGACTACGCGAATATGCCATCCGTTCACGAATTGGCGGCGAAATATCTAAACGAGATACTGAATATCAACCCGCTGAACGTCGACTTCACGGACATAAAGGAGATCCAAGCTGCCTTAAACTGTTCAAGAGCATTTGAACACCCCGAAGTACGTACTGTCACGAAAGAAACCACTCAAACAATATTTTACAACTCTCCGATTAGCTCCAGACCTCCCTCGAGAAAGCACTCTACTACGCGTACATGATTTCCGACAACGTCATATATCCGGGTCAAGATCTCCCTCCTCCCACTCCCGTAGACGGTCCTCTCCTGTATCGTCTCTCATTAACCGACGCTCATATCACAACGCACCTCATGACCAGCATCACCGACTTCTTCTCGCCCACCATCTTCCAGCCCGCGTGCGGCTCGCATATGGCTTGCACAGACATCTTCGCGAAGCACTGGGTCGCGCTCGCCGCCGATCCGGTGCTGGAAGACGGCGGGCTATGCGATACGTTCCGCACGCTGAACCGATTATCGACGATCGCGTGGGTGGATGAGGTCGATGTGGACGAACAAGGCGACGGAAAGGCTGAAGGAAAAGATGGTCACGGAAAGAAAGTGCTAAGTGTATGCGATGAGTGCTTGAAGAACGTTCGAGAGGAGTGGGAAGAGGAGGCGATTGTCATCTGGGGGAAGATCGGAGAGTGGATCGAGGAAGCTAAATCGTCAAGTAAGGAGCTCCCCTCTTCGTAGTCAAATCATAACAGCGAAATTGAAATCTAGGTCAATAGAATGTAACAAATAAAAGGATGTTTGAACTCGGATCTTTTGACGGTCGGCTTTTCCCGCGAACACCTTCTCATCGCACGATCGCACGATAGGCGCTGACTCGAACCTCCACCATCTTATGCATATGGCTGATACAGAGGAAGTTCGCAACCCATCTGCGTCTCAGTCAACGGATGATAGTGTCAAGGACGCGAGTTCTCAACAAACAATCGTAGAGACCTCGAAATCGAACAATTGGCAACGAGTCAGCGCTTCCTGGGCTGGATACGATGCGCTGCGATACTTATTCGTATTGTATGTTCTTAACTTCTTCTATCCTCTATATAAAGCCATACAACTAGATTGAATTCCTCTTACAATTCTAGCGGCGCGTCCTACTGTCAAGTAGGCTACTACAGTGCACGATCACCCCAGCCAACCCCCGAACAGCCTCTCGGCGTCGAGTTTCCTGGCGACACCTACAACGAACCCGGAGAGCCCAACTGGGTTGGGTTTCTTGCACGAGACTTCAAACCACGAGATGAAGGTGTCGAGAAGCCGCTGCTAGTGTATGACTACGCGGTCGGAGGTCAGATGGTCCATGGCGTAAAGCACCAAGTCCAGGGATCCTTCCTCCCACATGTAGGCGAGAAACCGGAATGGTCGCCATGGACAGAGAGCGACTCTTTATTCAGTGAGTGGGAGAATATCATCCGTTTTTCTTTTATTTGTCCTAACAATCTATGTCAGGCATCTGGATAGGTATCAACGATACTGCGTGTGTCTTCTCTGTTCGAGGATGAGCTCCAATAAAATCTCACTCAAATTGAACGGAATATAGGTTTGGATGTCAAGCTAAAGAAACTATTGAGAAACTATACGAGGTGCTCCAAACACTTTTCGATGCTGGCGCTCGAAATTTCCTCCTTATCGACGTGCCTCCAATGCATCGATCGCCAGCTCGTACGTCTTCACGTCAGTACCTCTTATCTCTTCGATCTGCTTCTATGAGCCTCATACATCCACTTCTTTAACCCTCAGTGCAAAAGACATTCACCGATGGCCCGAAATCACCAAAACCCTACACGACTTGGAACAATGAGCTGCGTAGCCAAGGAAATACATTCGCAACTACGAACCCCGAGGCAAGCTTATTCATATTCTCCTCGTACGATCTCTTTGAGTCGATCCTCGACGATCCTGAGCGGTTCGGTTTCGTCCCAGAGGACACCAAGAAGCGCGGAGGGGCAATTTGGTTCGACCATATCCATCCGACAACTAAAATGCACAAATTAATCGCGGAAGATATTGTCTCGTATTTGAGAAGCATCTCAAAGACTTCATCAAGACTTGAAAGCGATGCCATTGAAGAGTCGCAAGTATTTACAACTTAATACATACAATTTGGGATAGGTACATTTGAATTTGTTTATATACGTCAAGAAATATGAGGGAAATAGTTAGACCAAGACCCGATGTCAAACGCCTTGGGAGGTAGATAAAACAGCTGGCGAAGGCTCTCGACAAGGAGGTACAATATACCGAACAAATAGAGACAGGGAATGAAGATCGTGACTAGGAAGACTCCGACAAGGGTTAGAGAGTGTGCTATAATATTTATCGCCCGAATCCGTGAATAGCAACTTTCGATAATACCAGTTAAGACAAAAACCACCAAGGATACCCCTCCGGACGAGCAAACAGCTACTGTAGCTATGCGCCACAATTTTTGCTCAACGGGAGTGGGAAATTGAGCATGCCATCCGAAAAAATGCATACATCCATACACGGCCGGGAGGATCACAATGTCGCTGTATGTCGTGGAAGAATAACTACTGAGCTTCAAGTCGTTGATGTATTCGATTAGAAAATGAATAATTTCGGCGATGGATTTTGGTGGACTAGGCTCGGAGCCAGAGGAAAGGAATGCATGAAAGTCTATTCTTCGCAGATCTGTATCCGATAGTCCATATCGCTCCACAGCGCGCAATGCTAGAGCTTTCTGCCGTTGTGCCGTCGAAAGTGTGGATGGATCTTGTTGATTAAGTTCAAGTTGTGCATCATCGTGATTTTGTGCACGAAGAGATTCGCGATCGCTATATGCCATTCGCATAAGCGCAAAGACCTCCTCTGCTTGTTCGCCACCGATCAGCGTAGGTTCATCGATATTCAAAGGCTTGTACCACCACGCCGCATATGAAGCAAGCGTAATAATTCCGTGCGCAGCTGTAGTGACCTCGAGAAGGGTTAGAGGTAGCCGCTCTTTCAGGCGAGATATACAGTTGGCAAAGAACCATGTCAGCTGCAAGACCAACAATGCTTTCCCAAGATTGCTCGACTTCGACCTATCCGTGATTGACTTGACGGATAAGTTTGGAATAAGGAAGGGGTCCCGCTCAAGAAGGAACAGGAAGCCATTAGGCGTGATCGTCATTCGAGCCCTTGTCCCGTTATTTCCTCCCCCGTCGTCCTCCTCGTTGTCTCCTGAAGACCCGACGTCGAACACGTATCCACCCATAACAGCGTAAAACCCATGAACAAGAGTGAAGGGATATTGACGTTGTCTTTTGATACGGCTTTGAATTTCCTATATCGATTGAGGTGACGAATGAAATCCCGTTTCGGGGAGAAAACATGTGTAGGATGCTCACAATTGAATTGATGTTACGAGAAGTGCTCCGAGTCGAACGCCTTGTAGCAAATGCGTCTTTTTGTTTCGACATTTCTTTCACCAAGCGCCTCGCAGTGGAAGTTTGATTCATGGCGAAGAGCAATAGAAATTCCGGGAAGAAGAATGCCACGAGTACCCAGGCTGCTTCTCGAGGAAGAGAGCGAAACGTTGACAAGCGTCTATACGGAATATCCCTGTGTACCGAGCTCCATATGCAGATGACTGTAGTGGTGGCGCATAACGTGAAGATTTGGAACGTTCCTCGGGTAGTCGATGACGGTACCCATACGAACGGAGGATTTGTATTTGAAGACGATGGCTGAAGCGATTGAGTGATAGGTGCCCCGTCCATAGTGAAGTATCTAGTTCGGAATATTAATGAAATATCCACAACTCTTCATATCGAAGCATACCTTGCGTGACGGACTAATAGCTGATGATGGAATACGATGAGCGTTTTGGAGGGGGTGTTAATGACTCCGCATGCTGGATAAACGATTATAACACATCTGCGGAAGAAATATGATTAGCGATGCCACGGCTACGATAACAAACCACGCCTCATGATTAGCTCGTGCGGGTCAAAGAAGCCGTTACAGATGAAACTTTAGTGGAACGGACCTGAATGGCGCTCTCTTTCCTCGAGGACAAGTACTCGGGCGACTGGCTCGTTACTAGTGTTGTCTCATGAGTCAAAGCTTTGTCTGCCTACCATCGCTAGATACGTCAAGATGCCACGTCTTCACCCCGGTCCGCAGATATGGAAGTTGGGTGACGAACCCCGCAACGTGAACCGTGACCAGTGCGAGCTATCATCAATGGATTATGACATTAGACAAGATCATGCTATGACATTGATATAGAATGAAGATGAAGAGAAAGACAGCGAAATTTAAGATTGAAAGGTTCAATTACTCAGCTCAGTAACCGTCAGACCTGAGGTTGCTCCCGCCCGCCTGAGTTTTAGAAGCGTAGTCGTCCGAGCCATAATCCCTGTCGTCCGTCTCTTCTAAGAACTTATCTCTGGTTTCCTTGAGCTGCTTGTCGTCAAGGGCTATGCTATCACTAGAATTGTCCATAGCGTCTTTCCCGGCGATCTTCGCGTCTGTTTCGATTCAGATGAGAGAAGTGCTTTCACAGAGAGAAACAAAGTCAATTTACCGTCGGCTTCGTTTATGACCACCAGCCAGATGACGTTCTCGTTGGCGCGATGCTCCCGCCGCGCGTCGTCTTCCACTTTATCTTGGAGCCTTCGTTTTCTCCCGCGAGACGCCATTCTCACCGACCTCTGATCTCTCCTCGTCATCCCTCCTTCCCTCGTCACTGGCATTCCGGCCAGGATCTGTCGCCGAACGGTAGCATCTTGCTCCCTCTTATCCACCTTGTTCCTCGACATCCCCCCTGCGAAGCCGTTCATCTTGTCTAGCACTTTTGTAGGATTCGAAGGCGGTGGGATCATGGGTCCGTGTTCGACGGGTAGAATATAACCTTGCATCGTCATCAGACGACGAGAGTAGTGATGTTATGGGCTCGGCTCGGCCTGAAAGCCCGGGGCTCGGCCTGAAGGCCTGCGGCTTGGGCTTGTACAACCTCGAGCCCAAGCCTCACCGTAGGGCTTTGGGCTCCGTAGGGCTCGGCTTGGGCTCGAGCCTTGGGCTTTGTATATAATATAAAATAAAATATGTAAATATAATGATTATAGGGACAGGGCAGATTGTATCACAAATTAAGAGCCGATGACGGCGAATTACACAACGGAAGGGTATAGAGAAAGTCACAGAACAAGTAAAAGTAAGTCACCTCACTGTGCATCTGTCAGAGTTCGTAGGCGAGAGCTCGAGGACGATGACAATGAGAGAGTATATTGCGTTTGACAGAGCTGGTAGCTCGTTACAAACGCATGAGGAACACGCTTGCGCGTGTCCCGCTACGTCTACCAGTACGATTACATAAGCTAACTACGTACTGAGAATGCCAGATTCTAACACTCCCCCTCAAACGAAGTACTGTAGTGGGGAATATGAATGAGTGCTGAAATAAAATGAATGAGCTCCCCCTTG